>KQ994192.1:385721-449349 GCA_001598015.1 Dorcoceras hygrometricum
GCCGACAAGATAGCCTCCTCGGCGTTTATCCTAGCTAATATTTCCTTACGAGAAGCCTTGTCGGGGGGATTACTAGTGCCTACAGCACCCGACGAGGAAGGGGAGCCTAAAGACTGAACAAAATCGACCACTACACGCTCATCTATAGAAGACATGATAATAAAGGTTGCGGCACTTACAAGATTGATTTGGAGACAGGAAGAGAGAGGGCAGATGACTCGGAGGGCGATTTCAGCAGAGTAACGACATAGTTGAGAGGAAATGAGGAAATGAAGAGAAAAAGTTTGGCTATTTATAGGAAACCTAATGAATCTCGGCCATTGGATCTAGGAACGACCAACGATCTAGATTACCTCGAGAATATCAAAAGGCGGGAAAACTTTGGCGCGCTTAATTAAAGTCCCATCATCGATATTAAAAATAAATCATGAAAAAGAGTTTTCTTCGGGAGGCATAAAAATGATCTATGAAGAAGCACAACAGTCTTCAACTTCACTACTTCGTTTCGACTAGAGAGGGGAGATACTATTGATATCAATAAATAAAAGCTTACTCGGGAAAGCTTACTCGGAAAAGCTTACTCGGGAAAGCTCACTGGGGAAAGCTTATTGGTGAAAGGTTACTCGGGAAAGCTCTCTCGGGAGACCTACTCGAGAACATCTACCCGAGGACTCTAAAAGAGAAAAGCTGTCTAAACCATACCTGCTAATGATTAAATCAGGTAGCGTGTTGTCAGGTTCTTATTCAGTTCTGATTGGCCTAGTAACTTGTGTAAACTAAGACTGGCAGACCCATACCTAATCATGAGTGGCCAGATGGCGTACACGCAATCAAGGTATCTCTCTCGCCTATAAATACTCGAGATCATCACAATCTTCTCTATCACAAAAAAATACCACAGGTAACCTAAGAATAGAAACCACTAAGTCGTATAAGATTCTACTCGGGTGGCGAGGATTAACTCTTTGGTCGGGGACCGAGGACGAAAATTGAGAAGCATCAATTGATATCAATAAATAAAAGCTTACTCGGGAAAGGTATCTCTCTCGCCTATAAATACTCGAGATCATCACAATCTTCATCTATCACAAAAAAATACCACAGGTAACCTAAGAATAGAAACCACTAAGTCGTATAAGATTCTACTCGGGTGGCGAGGATTAACTCTTTGGTCGGGGACCGAGGACGAAAATTGAGAAGCATCAATTGATATCAATAAATAAAAGCTTACTCGGGAAAGCTTACTCGGAAAAGCTTACTCGAGAAAGCTCACTGGGGAAAGCTTATTGGTGAAAGGTTACTCGGGAAAGCTCTCTCGGGAGACCTACTCGAGAACATCTACCCGAGGACTCTAAAAGAGAAAAGCTGTCTAAACCATACCTGCTAATGATTAAATCAGGTAGCGTGTTGTCAGGTTCTTATTCAGTTCTGATTGGCCTAGTAACTTGTGTAAACTAAGATTGGCAGACCCATACCTAATCATGAGTGGTCAGATGGCGTACACGCAATCAAGGTATCTCTCTCGCCTATAAATACTCGAGATCATCACAATCTTCATCTATCACAAAAAATACCACAGGTAACCTAAGAATAGAAACCACTAAGTCGTATAAGATTCTACTCGGGCGGCGAGGATTAACTCTTTGGTCGGGGGACCGAGGACGAAAATTGAGAAACATCAAAAGACATTGGAGGCAAATTTGACTTTATCAAAATCTACAGAAAATTTTGATTTCCAACAGGACAGTGTAATCTCTCCGCCCAGTCATGTTAATCTTTTCTCACTGCTATTTTGTTTTGTAAACGGGCACTTAATATATTCAAAATAAATAAAAAGTATAAAAAAACACACCTGGTGGTCGATCTTTATCTCAAGGTTATGTTTGGCCTGAATGTTATGCAGTAGATAAATCATATTATGATTATTTAAATGATTGAATATTGAAATGCTTTGTGACCGTGACTAATAAATAGTATGTTAACTTTGATTATTAATATTTGGATTGTAAATATGACAATTGATAGGATTATAGCTTTGGCATTTTATTATGATAAAAAATTATATTTTATTATGTACTATTATTCTACCGATTGTCATCCATTCATGCTTCGAGTTTCTCCTTATGAACTGCCAGATATGTCATTTCTAATTTAAATTTCATAATATAACTAATAAATATTAATTAGATAATTAAATGCGTGAAAAAATAAATGCATTTTACAACCAACTTCTATTTGAAAAATTAAAGGCATTGAAATAAATCTTTATGTTTTCCCACTAAACTACTGCCTACATCACAGGTACAACCCCCCTATATTTCACTCACATTTCACATCACTCAAACATACCTGAATACTACGACTTGGTACCCAAGTGTTTTCCGTCTACACAACTAAAACTGTAGGCGAAATACATTTGTGTGGTAACACTCAAAAATACACTAAAGAACCATTTACAGTTCGTCATGGGAATCATCAACATCTTCCTCCCCTGACTTCGGACCACCAGACCTCTGATAAACAGTGGTGATGATTGGATTGCACACAGCCTCAACCTCCTTGAGCTTCTCCTCATAATCCTCCTTTTCGGCCGACTGGTTGTCGTCCATCCACTCGAGAGCCTCCTTGGTTGCTGATTCGATTTTCTCCTTTTCGTCGGAATCCAATTTGTCCGCGAGTTTGTCCTGGTCATTGATTTGGTTCCTCATGTTGTAGACATAGGTCTCTAGGCTGTTCCGGGCATCGATTCTTTCTTTGACCTTCTTGTCTTCCTCAGCGAATTCCTCGGCTTCCCTGACCATCCGCTCAATCTCCTCCTGACTCAGACGGCCTTTGTCATTGGTGATGGTGATCTTCTCAGACTTTCCAGAGGCCTTGTCTTCGGCTTTGACATTTAGAATGCCATTGGCGTCGACTTCAAATGTGACTTCAATCTGAGGAGTTCCTCTGTTCAAACAGAAAAGAATACAACGTTAGTATATATAAAATACCTGTTGAATCAAAAAGATTATTTTTTTTTTGTGATGGTGTGTGGATGGGGTAAGTCTATACAGAACACGAACCTTGGGGCTGGAGCAATTCCTGTGAGATCGAACTTCCCAAGCAACCTACAGTCTTTAGTAAGACTTCTTTCACCCTCAAAGACCTGTCACGGATTCAGTGTTATCATAACATAGGAAGAGGTTACATACATCTATATTTGTAATTTTTCCTTATTATTTCAAAGATCAATTACTGGTACCTGAATTGTGACTGTCGTCTGTTGATCCTGGTAGGTTGTGAAAACTTGAGATTTTTTCGTTGGTATGACTGTGTTTCTTGGGATCAATTTGGTCATCACGCCACCGACGGTTTCAATGCCAAGGGTAAGCGGAGCCACATCCAAGAGAAGAATATCTAGTGTCATGCATGGTTACAAGTTAGACAACTTCAGATTAAAAAATTTCAGAATGTTGAAGACAAAAACAGTAAAGCAATATTATTATACCTTTGGTTTCATCACCACCCTCTCCACTCAAGATTCCTCCTTGGACTGCAGCCCCAAAGGCAACAGCCTCATCCGGGTTCACACCCTTGTTAGGTTCCTTTCCATCAAAATAATCCTTGAGAAGCTGTTGAATCTTTGGAATCCTGGTGCTTCCACCAACAAGAACGATTTCATCAATTTGGCGCTTCTCCAACCCAGCATCTTCCATGGCTTTCTTGACAGGTCCCATGGTTTTCCTGAACAAATCATTGTTCAATTCTTCGAAGCGAGCTCTTGTGAGAGGTTCAGAGAAATCTACACCATCAAAGAGAGACTCGATCTCCACTCGGACCTGGTGCTGGCTGCTCAAAGCTCTCTTAGCACGCTCACATTCTCTCCTTAACTTGCCTAGTGCTCTATTATCTTTACTGATGTCTTTCCCATGCTTCTTCTTGATCAACTTAATGAAGTACTCCATTATCCTCTGATCAAAATCCTCACCTGGAGATCGGGGAAATCAAACATGATATTATACAGGTATTCAAAATCCATGACTTATCAAAATAATGAAGTTCATTATTAAAATCAATCAACTTAATTAAGTATATAAACAACATCCTCTCCTGGAGGAAAGAACAATCAAATATGGTGATATCAAGCAAGACTATCTAAAGCTGTTTTCAAAATTCTCAAGCTTATGAAATTCAGAACAGTGAAGTTCGTTGCATAAATCAATCACCCTGTAACTAATTCGTCATAAATGATGTTTAGGTGGTGAAATAGTACGCGGCCAATTTCAAGTAACAATATAAAAATACATAATAAATCTAAGCATATAGGAGCCTCGAAACAAATAAGTCAATTTAATAAGATTAAAAATAACTTCTATGTTTCTGAAAAAACTTCTCATGCTTGCGATCATATCTAACAAATCCTTACGTTTTAAGATTTAAGATAACATCTACCTGCAATCCAGCAGTGGAACTGATGGTATGAGTTTCTGTAACATTGACATTATTTTTCGGAGAACGTTGGCGTCCAGTATATTTAGTATTTTAAAAGCCATGAGAAAACTATAGGCTCAACCAAGTTTTACACATCAGGTGACAAGGTACGAGTAATATTGTGTTATTATTTACTGAATATAGTTGGTTATATATCGAAGATGTCAAGTGGACTCGACTCAGAAAGAATCACCTTAATCTTCTTTGAACCTATGACGGTATGTTGGATGATTATTACAAAAATAGCAAGGAGGCTAACTAAGAAACTTACCTCCCAAATGCGTGTCTCCGTTTGTTGCGAGAACCTCAAATACACCATTATCAATGGTCAAGATACTGACATCAAATGTTCCACCACCAAGGTCAAAAACAAGAATGTTCTTTTCACCGCCTTTCTTGTCCAAACCATATGCAATTGCTGCCGCAGTCGGCTCGTTGATGATTCTAACAACATTCAACCCAGCAATTACACCAGCATCTTTAGTGGCCTGCCTCTGGGCATCATTGAAGTAAGCTGCAGGAAGAGATTATACAATACAATACGGGTCAATATTAGTATATTGTTAGCTGTCGGGACAGAAGACTTGAAGTACCAAAACTTTACCTGGAACAGTGACAACGGCATCCTTAATTTTCTTTCCGAGGTAAGCCTCCGCTGTCTCCTTCATCTTTGTCAAAATCATGGCACTAATCTCCTCGGGACTGAAGACCTTAGTCTCACCGTCTTTTATCTTGACTTCAATATAAGGCTTCCCATCCTTGTTGACAATCTTGTAAGGGGCAAGCTTCATGTCCCTTTGAACCTCTTTATCTTCAAACCTGTGGAAAATAGCAAGGGTTATCGATTGTAATGTGCTTTCCGCAACATTATTAAATCATGGGCGCAACAAAACTAACGAGACATTACTTTCTTCCAATCAGTCGTTTGACATCAAACACAGTTCTCTCAGGGTTAACAGCTGCCTGATTCTTCGCAGCCTCTCCAATCAACCTCTCCCCATCAGTGAATCCAACCCACGAAGGGGTTATACGGTTTCCTTGGTCGTTCGCTATGATTTCCACATGCCCATTTTTATAAACACCAACACATGAATAAGTCGTACCAAGGTCTATCCCGATAACCGTTCCAAGTTTTTCGGCCTCCTCTGTGGCAATGGAAAATGCTAATAAACTCCCTGTTAAACGGATCAAACCACCCATTAACACATAAACGAGCATGTATAGTCGTCGATAACTAGCTCTTCATCCCTAAGAAACAATGAGAAAAGACGAACTCGCAAAGACAGGATCTATCTCGCAGAACTTAACAAGATTCGGCAAATCGCCTTAACGTTAAATAACACAATTCAAAATAATAACGAGCACACCTGCTACGAAGAAGATTCAGAAAACAAAAGAGAGGGGAAGGCATCACATCCAAACGACAAATCATCAATCCTCAGCACAAATAAATCAAAAGCAGTTAAAATTGAAACATCGACAGATAAAATCGCTTCCATTACCCAATCTAGCGTAATAAATTCAACTACACAATGACAGTTCCCGTGTGAAGTGACAAACGCTTACCGAGCAAAACGATCGCGAAGACGAACGAAGATGCGCGCCTCTCCCACGCGGCAGCCATAGCTTCGGAGCTCAACAGTGGACGATACGGATCTCGGGCTCTCTCTTTTGCTTTGTTATGTATATATACACAGACTCTCTGTCTCTCCCGGTTATCTGTGTTCGAGTTCTGAATCCCATAGAGGAACCATGAGCCAGAGATTTACAAATATATATAGCAAGAATTAACCCGTCATGGGTGATGACGTGGACCCGTAACCTGGCGCGTGGATTTCACTCGGCCCTCCATATAACGATAATGTGTCACTGGTGGTGACGTGGACCAATAAGAATTGTAGGGTGGACGTGAGGACCAATAGATTCCCTTCTGAGAGTTGGGATGATCCTGGCCGTTGTTGGGAACGTGAGGTACTGCGAAAACGTGTCCGGTTTCTCTGAAATTGACAGCTCTTTGATTAATTTCGAAGATTTTGTGGAAAGTTCATGAAACTTTGCAGAACAAAGAGAGAATTTTGGTTTTAATTTGTCAATTTTTATAGGCTTTTTTAAAACTTTTTACACTAAAATAAAAGGTAATATTTAATCTTGTTCATGAGAAATTCTTAGGACATGCAACTGGGATGTATTGGTTCAATGAAATATCACAAAAATGTATAAAATTTTATTTTACAATGAAATTGATGTATTATATTTTTATTATTATTTACAACATTTTCTTAAAATTTAAGTAAAAGAATTATTTTTAAAATTATTTTCTAAATTTTGTTTAACTGCGGTTACTGCTTAAGTAGTCAATTTTTTATTTCGATACAAAAAAAAAAAAAAAATCAATCTGCTCAGAGAAAGCGGTAATTCACATTTGATAGTTCAACTCAACACACTGAATGATAAATACATAAGATGTAATGATGACAATAAGTCGAGTTCACGTAAGAGCTATATCTCCCATCCACATCATCATTTATTTTAACAGATCTATGAATATAAGAAGATTAACTTAAAAAGATTAAAGATTTATTAAACTATTAGATATAGAGTTATAAAAATATGGAATATCATATTAATTTTTCATTTAAACAAAATTGGAAAAAAAATAATAAGAATAAAAATTTTTAATTCCTCAAAGTATTACACATGAGGTATTCGATCCATTGGGCACTGTGGTTTATAAACATTATGATACTCGTAGACCGAATAACCTCTTACTATTTTCACTTGAAACATTATTTGTGGAGTGGTAGTGAGAAAATTATATATTGCGTTACACATGCATGAAATGGAATGGATAGTCTCATGAGAATATCGCATATATCAAGTTATTGACATTGTGTCATTTGATTGGTTAATTAGGTTGGCCGTAATATAGTGACGTCAAGTTAACAGTAATACTGTCTCTACTGAGATAGGACCAGTGATAGAGGAAAAGGTAAGACTGTTTCTAAGGGATATTATAAAGCACCAGCATTTAATATGCACATCCCCAGAGTCGTGGGCCTAACAACATAACACAAACACACATAACAGGTGCACTATGTGCTGTCGCATATATAAGAAAATAAAGTATTGCTAACAATTTTTAGTCTCATGGTAAGCGTTTGATCATAGCAATTGGCATCAGAGCAAGATCAAGTGTTCGAGTCTTCCAATAAACATATTTCTATACTTCTTGAGATAATTGTGGGATTAAGTTTGTATGAGTGAGAGTAGTACTATAATAGGTGACCTCCTGAGAAGCTACCGTACGTCAAGCTGTTGACGTTGCGCCGCTTAATCTGATTAGGTAGATGGACCGTTAAATAGTGACGCCAGATCTTAACGGGAAATAGTCTATGTCGGGGATATGATCAATAGGAGAAATGGTGACTTATTTCTAAAGGAGATGGTACCAACAATTAGACACGCATATCCCCAAACTCGTGGACCTAACAGTCCAATCCTAACGCATATAGTAGGTGTAGCGTCCGAGATCTGATAACATAAACCACATGCATGAGTTAAAATATTTTAAATAATTTATTTTTATATATGAGATTTTTAAAATATTAAGGATGATTTTTATTCACGAGACTTGAATACGTTTCTTGAGGTTTGTCATTTCATGTGAATATTCGGTGTTGTGTCGCGGAAGTGAGACCGGGGATGATAGAAGTGACTTTAAAAATTTCCAAAAATTATTTTATAGAGATTAGAGGACAAAATATTTTTTATTTGTAAGTTTTGATTGCGTGGCGCAGTCGAAAACAAATTTGATTTTTGAGCGCTATATCCACGTAAGCGATTTTTCTTGCAATTTAGCGGGTAAGCGTAAATTATAACCTTTTTTTGCCAAATATTGATTTTTTTCATTTTAAATTATAATGGGAATAAGTCAAGTGAGCATAATTAAGTTTTGGAACGGGATTGGGCAATTAAACTAATGATTAGCGGGCCTAAAGCACCTAAAGCATCTTTTATTCATCCTAAATGATGTAGAACCCTCACACATGCCTCCTTATCAGATTTTATACCTAGAACAGCCGACTTCTCCTACCCGAAAAACCTAGCAAAACCATGACTTCAAGGAGCAAGGATTGTAGGAAAATCGTCTCCCGTATCGTCCCGACGTTTCCGGTAACGCGTATTCAAAATTTTCTCCAGCGAAAGGAAAGTTTAAATCTTCTTTGGTGCCACAATCAGATTTTAACATGTATGATTTGATGTATTTATTCATGGAAATTGGTTAAAATTTGTTTCTTGAAAGCATGGCTCGATTCTATGGTGCCGGACGTCCAAGGGGTGTTGCCTCCTTTAGGAGTTGTTTATATGATGTTAGGTTGATTTTAGATGGGTTTAGGTGAGAAAGAGGGCGTGGTCATTGGGGATTTAAGGATGAACAGTTGGAAGGTGCAAAATGGTGAAGGGAGAAGGAATGGCTTGGATGGTTCGATGTGATGGAAGTGTTGTCCGACCTTGGTTTGACCAGAGGCCTTGGTTGGGGTCTAAAGCACGGTTAGAGGGTCATACATGCGTGGTCTAAGTTTGGTATGAGGTGGGTTCAAGGCTGGTTGAAGGTTGTAACTGAATAGGTGCAGTTTGGCCAAGGGAGGAGAGCTTACGTTTGGGGCAGGTTATATGTGTTGGCGCAGCGGTGGGTCAGGATCCCGCTCCCGGGACGCAGCGGAAGTTTAAATATTTAGATTTCGGGAACGGTCAATACATCTAAACAATAATCTAAAAATTCATAGGATGTTTAGAAGATTACCTTGCTGCGTCTAGGCGTCTGGCTCTGACCAGTTCCACGAAGGAATTGGCACTTCAACGGTTGAACAACTACTTCCTCCTAATCCGGTCCACGACCGGAATCTCAATTCCTTAGTTGGCTTGCACTAGAAAACCAACGAAATTTTTACGAACGGAATCTCCTCGCCGAGATGATCGGCACAACTTCCGACGGCAGGAGGAGACGGCGACGGCGCAATGGCGCCGAGGCGAAAGAAGGAGGAGGAGAAAATATGACTAGAGGGGAGAAGGGAATTCTCAACCCAGAATATCACTTGTGAATACAACCTTCTGGTGCGAGTAAAATGAATACCCAGGGTCCCTATTTATAGATTTTCCATGAGCTTAAACCAGGTTAATGGGTTTGGGTCGGGCCCAGGCCCATTCAAGTCCAGGGTTGTGGCTTTATCATAATCCCGATCGACGATCAGGTCAGACCGATCTACACAGTTTACAAAACTGAACATTATGATGTGAAAACAATTTTTCAAACCACCTAATCCAAAATAGCAGTTAGGCCCCTATCAGCTTTAAGGATACTCATACTAGTCCAAGCTTAAGGAAATCACATTTTCACCCCCAGTTAATTTTAGGAAGTCACACTTCCATCTTTCATCCTACTATACTCAACAAATTGAGCTTAATTTCTGTACGGGAATTGAGAAACCAGCACCTTTGTGACCCTCAATTGTTCAGGGATACAACTAACCGTGGGCTCACAACATTTGTGACTCCGAAAACATATTTTCGGACTTACCCATCGGATCATGGTAAAGCGTCTAGCAACATCGTCCAATGATCCCCTAGGTATCACTGATAGTACCTGCAAGAACCAGTCGGTCATGGTTAGCATACAGTACGGTCCTTTCAACTCAAATATCCCGATCAGATCAACGACCATTGGTAAATCGAGAGTCGCTAGAGATCCAATAACCATGCATACATCTTGGAGATCAAATAGTGACATCGCATGTGTTACTAGGTAAACCCATTTACCTAAAACACATCTAGTACTCTGGCTAGATATTTATCACACTATTATCTCCTCAGATAGCATAAGATATCCACGCACAAGGGCGAACGGTGAATCCTCGACAACGAAGCATCGACTCCTACATGCATCAGGACCTCACCCAATCCCGCCACCTGATGACCCCAACTGAGTCGATAAACGGGTCAAAGTGAGGCACCTATCATGTAGAGTCACAATGACGTTTCGAGTAGTAAGGACTAATCTGTACAACCAATACCTCGAACTTAATCCACTCTACAAATGATAACCACTTGGAAAGTCCGAACAAGGGTAGTTCGATAGATCACCAGGTCACTGTCCATCTGCATGCTCAGAACATCACTATGTTTCCTACCAATGAAACGTGGTACTTCGCATCGTAGATGCTAGTCTCAAGCTCGAGCGGCCCTTATCCTCTTTTGGATGGCCCAATCGACTAGGAACAAGTTTAGAATACACAGTGACTATTAGATGTGTTTCATGATAGCCATCAAATCCACTATCACATCTAACATACACTATAGTGCATTCAAGGTCTTTATTCAACAATTGTAATCATAATAATGAAGATAAAGAATGCCATAAAAGAATGCGAATTTCATAAATAAAGATCGTTTTACATAGAGTCAACAAGAACCCACATGCCACAAGTTGGCTAGTTGGGCACCTACTCTAACAATATGTGGGTTGTCAGACTTTGGGATGTTGAAAAGAGATTGAGAATGGTCTAGTAAGAGGTCTAGGAGTCCTTATGATGCTGGTTGTGGTCTGGCCCCAAGGTAGGAAGAGCAATAGGTCGGAAATCCTGGGATAAGTCTCATGAAGCTTCATGGCTGAAAGGTTGTGATCGAATGGCTTGGTTTGAATTGTGTGTTAGACTAGGTACCCAGCTAGCCAACTGTTGGTAGTGGGTTTTGTTAACTATACTGTAAAAATGATCTTTATTCATATAATTTACATTTACATGTCATTCTTTATCTTTGTTTTATTCACAAACTTATTGGATAAAGATCTTGAATGCACCATAGTGTATGTTAGATATGATAGTAGATTTGATGGCTATCATGAAACACATCTAATAGTCACTCTGTGTTCTAAACAAGTTCCTAGTCTATTGGGCCATCCAAAGGAGGATAAGGGCCGCCCGAGCTTGAGACTAGCATTTGGGATTCAAAATACCACGTTTCATTGGTAGGGAACATAGAGATATTCTGAGCATGCATATGGATAGTGACCTGGTGATCGATCAGACTAACCTCGTTTGGACTTTCGAAGTGGTCATTTATCGAGTGGATTAAGTCTGATGTGAGACCCGAAAGTTTACTTGAATTAATTGAGTTAATTAATCAGGTTTGGCATAGACCAATTTTGGCTTGAACAGATCTGGGATGAGCCAGCTTTGGGCTGGTATGCTTGGTGAAGATATCGGGTTCAAATTGGTGTTTAGAGCAGCTCTGGGAAGTAGATTCTGCGAAGTAGGAATCAGACTTGAGCGTTGGTCAACACGGGTCAACTGTATTCAGATCCTATAATCAGATCTGGTAGTCGCGCGGTATTTTGGGCGAACAGGTGGAATATATCACGCGGGTAGCGAAACGTTGTCGTTTGGCAATAATCCAGATTTGAGTTTGAGCATGTTGTTAATGGTGCGTGGACAGATCCGGTTCTTAATCCTGGTTCGTGTTGTGGGGTAGACCGATGCGGTCCAGTGGCTTTCAGATTTGATCAAGTTTTGGGAGTCAGATCTGAGTGTCGTATTTAGGAGCGATGCGACGCCGTTTAGTGATTCAGACTTGGCTAGCGGGATGACTTGTCCTAGTGAGCGAGCGGTCTTTGGTGCGACGACGTTTGGATAAGTTCCAAATCTGTTTAGCGTATGGTTCAGATCTGGAGTGTTACTCAGATCTGAGTTGGGATCAGCTTTGGGATCTTAATTTGTCGGTGGCTGTTTTCTAGCAGATCTGGGAGACTTAAATATATATATTGAGGATTTTGACTTCGGTCTCGCCATTATCTCTTTCCGACACTTAGAAATATTCTTCGATAGATAACCCTGTCGCGACACCCTAGCAACTGTTCACCGTAGTTTATTTCCTTCGATTGCCAGTGGTAGACAGCTCTGACGGAAGCGAGAGTGGTAGCGCTGGACTCCCCTTGCCGAGACCTTTCTTCCTATACCTCTTGTGGAGACTTTGGAGGAGCTGGAGGTGGATCGAGAAGACATCTCCCTTCTGTAGTCTGTTAGCATAAGCATCGGATTAGTCCTGCCGTTCAGGTAGCTTGTTGGGTAAGTGTTAGTTTCCTACTTCGTGCTTGTTTAAAGCTGTTGGTTGAGCTAGAGAAGTAGGGCAGAGCTGGTGGAGCTCGTAGTTCCCAGTTCGTGAGTTCTGTGTTATTGTCCCTGAGCCTGTGTTGTGTTATTGGTTAACAGGTTTCAGCTTTGGTTGCTCGGGACTTTGTTTGTGTTAATTATAGCTCAGAACTGAGGTACGGATGTGAGCTTGTTTTACAGCGTTGAATGTGGCATGAATATATGTGTTTGCTTGCTAATCTGCTGTACTGTGTATGCTATTCGTTGGCTGTTGTATTCTGTTGCATGATCATACACTCATTTTTCATGTTGAGCTCAGATCTTGTTTATCCGTGCCTTGTATTCTTGATCTGTGTGTACCAGGATGCTTGTATTGGAGGACGAGCGGATAACTCCCGTATACCTCATCTCCCTGCTGGGATCTTTTAGCCACTATGAGCGGAGTGGGTAGCTCCCACATCTCATGAGTTGGGCAACAACGGGTTGAGTGAATTGTTGTGCATCTGGTACCGTGTGTTGAGACGACTGGGTAGCTCCCACATACTCACACACCCCGTGGCCACTATTGTCAGTTGATCTGCTGTCGTTGTTGAGCTGTTTCTTGAGATTCCTTTGGCTCCCTGCCTTCGGTTGGAGCCTTGTCTCATGCATAGCACATGTTATCTGTTGCTATCTTATTGCTGTTTTCAGTTGCTCTCCGTACTGGGGTTTGACCCCATGTCCCTCTGGGGCTGGTTGTCTTGTTTGCCTGTGTGTGTTTTCAGGTTACCAGGGTTTCACCGCTGGTCGTGGAGTTGATCCAGTCGGTAGTGCCCCATGAGGTGGATAGAGTGTCCCAGTTATAGTAGTAGATACATATTGTATTGTATCTATATTGGTTTATTTGGGAGTCGCCCTATGTTGTATGCTAGCTGTGTTGTTTGGTTTTCAAACGTCGTAAAACCTTATTTTGAATACCTTTGTATTTTAAATTATGTTTTAAAAAGTTCAGGTCCATAAAGCAAAAATTTACATATTGTATTGTATCTATATTGGTTTATTTGGGAGTCGCCCTATGTTGTATGCTAGCTGTGTTGTTTGGTTTTCAAACGTCGTAAAACCTTTATTTTGTAATACCTTTGTATTTTAAATTATGTTTTAAAAGTCAGGCCATAAAGCAAAAATTTAGCCACTATTTTATTGCTTCCGCTATTGTTTTGCGTGGTTTATCTCTGAGTTGAGCACGAGGCCTGAAATTATTGGTATCAGAGCTTAAGCTGGGATAAGCTCGATTTCTTTTGATCACACTTGAGTCTAGGCACAATGTTTCTTGTTGCATGTGCATGACTATGTGATTTGATTTCTAGGTGGTATATTTGTTGTTGTGTGAGCTTACCCTCTTAGTACCTTTGTAGATGCCGCCTAGACGTAAGGGTAGAGGTAGAGGGCAGATTCCGGAAGAATCCGAGGGTCAGAAAGAGGAGGTGCAGCGTAGTGGGCCTTTTCGTAGACGTGATAGACAGGTTGAGGATGAGGTTGATGAGCTGGCAGCCTGTGTAGACGACATGGAACTTGTAATGGTGAGGTTTCAGCGGATGAACCCTCAGACGTTTAACGGTGATGAGCCTAGTTCCGATGCGGAGTCCTGGTTGCAGCACATAACCTAGTTGTTCGACCGTGTGAGGTACAACGACGAGCGTAGGTTTAGTTTGGCTACGTTTCAGTTGAGGAGGAGTGCCGAGCGTTGGTGGAGAGGTACTTCACGAGCGCTAGAGGAGACTGGTGTAGGGATTTTGTGGAACAGTTTTTTTACTGCCTTTCGACAGGAGTATGTCCCTGAGTCCTATGTTAACGACAGGGAGCGTGAGTTTGATAACTTGGTGCAGGGGACTATGTCTGTGGGAGAGTATGCCCGGATATTTTCTTCTCTTCTTGCGTATGTTCCCATGTTTCTGGCCGAGAGAGGGCGAATAGGAACAAGTTTTTGGAGTGACTCAATGAGGAGTTGTATTCTTTGGTGTTGGCGGGTTCACCGATGAGTTATGCGGATGCGGTGGACAAGGATATGGATATTGAGGAAGGACTGCAGAACCGTAGGTCTCGTGTTAGGCCACAAGTGGTGCAAGGTAACCGTCCCATGGTTCCGGGGGTGCAACCTTCCCAGTCTGTGCAGTCATCCCAGCCACCCCAGCAGCAGGTAGCCCAACAGTCTGGACACCATAGGTTTAGACCTCGTGGTCGTCAGATCAAGAAGAAGTCTGGTTCTAGTTCTTCTGGCTCGGACAGTTCTAGTAGTGGTATTTCCAATAGTTTTGTGTCCAGTGGAGAGGAAGGCATCCTAAGGTGCAGTGTGTACGTGTGCAAGGTTCGTGTAACATCTGCGGACAGTATGGACACTTTGCGAGAATGTGTCCTTTGGTTGGATCTCAGCACACCGCTGCCCCACCGCAGGGTCGTGCGGGTGGATCGTCTAGAGGTCGTTCTTTTCCTACTTCGCAGCAGAGGTTGGGAGAGCCTCAGTATAGGCCGTTCCAGCAGCCTGGTCCTTTGCGGTTTGGACAGTCTTCCCTGCCCCAGTTCTCAGGACCTCAGTTTGCCCAGGTTAATGCCATGACGATGGAGCAAGCGGAAGGCACGCCAACAGGAGTGATCGCAGGTACTTGCTTTGTCTTAGATTTTCCTGCGCGTGTATTGTTTGATACAGGAGCATCGCATTCGTTTATTGCTGATGCATTTGTGGTTGAGCATGGTTTACATACCACTTCTTTGAGTGATTTTGTGTCTGTTGCAACCCCTGTCGGCACGAGCCTGTACTCCCAAGAGATTTTGTTGAATGGAATTCTTAGATTTGGTGAGAACGTGTTGTTAGCGAATCTGATCAGACTAGTGATGTGGGATTTCAATTGCATAGTGGGAATGGACGTGTTGTCTGGTTATAGGGCCACCGTGGATTGTTTCCATGGAATTGTGCGTTTTAGGCCCCAGTCTGGCGAGAAGTGGGACTTCTATGGTCTCGATTCCTGATCGAAGATTCCTTTAGTCTTGCGATGGAGATGTTTAGTCTGTTGTCGTTAGAGAGTGCTGGATTTTGTTGGCGAAAGTGGCGGATCCGGATCCCGTTTCCCGGGGGCACAGCGGAAGTTAAAATTTTGCCTCGAAAACGTACAATACATATCAAATAATCAACGATAAACATACATAGGATGTTTGAATCGTTACCTTGCTGGCGTCTAGGCGCCTGGCTCCAACCAGATTCACAGGGAATTCTGGCTCTTGAAATGTAGGCGGCGGTAGATCCTCCTAAGGCCGTGAGGTGGTCGAGGGAGAGGGGGCGGCTCTTTGTGAGGTTTGGAGGCTAGGGGTTTGATGTGTGTTTAAGTTATGATTGTAGCCCTAGGTCATATCAACATAAAGACCTATGATGGGCTTGAACCGGCCCATTGGACTTGGGTCAGGCCCAAGTCCATATGAACATTCGGTTCATTTAAATCACTGCGGTTTCATCATAACTCCGATCGATGATCAGATCAGACCGATCGACTCAGTTTCCAAAACTGAATATTATGATGCAAAAAACAATTTTTCAGACCACCCAGTCCAAAATTACAGTTTAGCCCCTCAACTTTGGGAAATCGCAATTTGACCCCTGTTGACTTTTAGGAAGTCGCACTCCCTAAAATCCTCTTCCTATGCTCAACACATTGAGCTTAGTTTCCGTGTGGGGAATCGTGAATCCAGTACTTGTGTGACCCTCAATGGTTCAGGGATACAGCTAGCCGTGGGCTCACAACCATTGTGACTCCGAAATCACAATTTCGGACTTACCCATCGGATCATGGTAAAGCGCCTAGCAACATCTCCCCATGATCCCCTAGGTATCACTGATAGTGCCTGCAAGAACCAGTTGGTCGTGGTTAGCGTACAATATGGTCCTTTCAACACATATATCCCGATCAGATCAACGACCATTGGTAAATCGAGAGTCGCTAGAGATCCGATAACTATGCATACGTCTTGGAGATAAAATAGTGACATCACGAGTGTTACTAGGTAAACCCATTTACCTAAAACACATCCAGTACTCTGGCCAGAGATTTATACACTATTATCTCCTCAGATAGCATAGGATATCCACGCATGAAAGCGAGCGGTGAATCCTCGACAACAAAGCATCGACTCCTACATGCATCGGGAACTCACCCAATCCCGCCACCTTATGACCCCAAGTGAGTCGATAAACGGGTCAAAGTGAGGCTCCTATCATATAGAGTCTCAATGACGTTTTGAGTAGTGAGGACTAATCAATACAACCAAGATCTCGGACTTATCCACTCGACAAATGGTAACCACTTGAAAAATCCGAACGAGGGTAGTTCGATAGATCACCAGGTCACTATCCATCTGCATGCTCAGAACATCACAATGTTCCCTACCAATGAAACATGGTACTTCACATTGCATATGCTAGTCTCAAGCTCGGGCGGCCTTATCCTCATTTTGACGGCCCAATCGACTAGGAACGAGTTCAGAATACACAGTGACTATTAGATGTGTTTCATGATATCCATCATATCCACTATCACATCTAACATACACTATGGTGCATTCTAGGTCTTTATCCAACACAATTGTTAACATTATAACATAATGAAAATAAAGAATGCCATAAGGAAATGCGTATATCATATATAAAGATCGTTATACACAAGAGTCAATAAAACCCACACGCCACAAGTTGGCTAATTGGGCATCTACTCTAACAATGATCTATGCTCTAGATGCGTCTTCTTCGTCGTGTGTGAAGATTAGTGACGTTCCCGTTGTTCGCAATTTCCCTGATGTGTTTCTGGAGGAGATTCTTGGTTTTCCTCCGAAGAGGGAGATAGACTTCAGCATTGAGTTGGTACCTGGTACAACTCCTATCTCGAGAGCCCCGTATCGCCTAGCACCTGCTGAGTTGAGGGAGCTTAAGGTACAACTTAGCAATTTGCTGGAAAAAGGTTTCATTAGGCCAAGTATGTCACCGTGGGGAGCGCCTATCTTGTTTGTGAAGAAGAAGGACGGGTCGATGAGGATGTGCATCGACTTTAGGCAGTTGAATAAGACAACAGTGAAGAATAAGTACCCTTTGCCGAGGATCGATGACTTGTTTGATCAGCTTCAGGGTTCTGCTGTGTTTTCTAAGATCAATCTGCGTTCGGGGTACCATCAGTTGTGCATTCGAGAGCAAGATGTCGCGAAAACTGCTTTTCGTACGAGGTACGGCAGCATTGAGTTGGTACCTGGTACAACTCCTATCTCGAGAGCCCCGTATCGCCTAGCACCTGCTGAGTTGAGGGAGCTTAAGGTACAACTTAGCAATTTGCTGGAAAAAGGTTTCATTAGGCCAAGTATGTCACCGTGGGGAGCGCCTATCTTGTTGTGAAGAAGAAGGACGGGTCGATGAGGATGTGCATCGACTTTAGGCAGTTGAATAAGACAACAGTGAAGAATAAGTACCCTTTGCCGAGGATCGATGACTTGTTTGATCAGCTTCAGGGTTCTGCTGTGTTTTCTAAGATCAATCTGCGTTCGGGGTACCATCAGTTGTGCATTCGAGAGCAAGATGTCGCGAAAACTGCTTTTCGTACGAGGTACGGGCATTATGAGTTTTTGGTTATGCCTTTTGGTTTGATCGAATGCCCCCGCAGTTTTCATGGACCTGATGAATCTAGTCTTTAAAGAATTCATCGATCAGTTTGTGATTGTGTTTATCGATAATACTTGGTGTACTCTAAGACTCCAATGCAGCACAAAGAGCATTTGAACCTGATTCTCCAGACACTTCGAGACTCGCAGCTGTATGCTAAGTTTTCCAAGTGCGAGTTTTGGTTAGATCGAGTTGTATTTCTGGGTCATGTCGTTTCAGCTGTAGGTATTTCTGTGGATCCCAGTAAAGTTGAGGTTGTTGTTAACTGGGAGCGTCCCAAGAATGTTTCTGAGATTCGTAGTTTCTTGGGTTTGGCTGGCTATTATCGGCGTTTTATAGAGGGATTCTCAAGTATATCTAAGCCTATGACGCAGTTGACTCAGAAAGACAAGAGATTTGTTTGGACTGAGCAGTGTGAGAATAGTTTTCTGTTGCTCAAGGAGAAGCTAACTTCTGCGCCTGTGTTAGCTTTGCCTTCAGGATCAGGTGGTTTTGTTGTTTGTTCGGATGCTTCATTGAATGGATTAGGTTGTGTGTTGATGAAGCATGGTCGAGTCATTGTGTATGCCTCTCGTCAGTTGAAACCGCATGAGACTCGTTACCCAGTTCATGATTTGGAGTTGGCAGCAGTGGTTTTTTCCTTGAAGATTTGGTGCATGTATGGCGAGCAGTTTGTGGTGTATTCAGACCACAAGAGCCTTCAGTATCTGTTTTCTCAGCCAGATTTGAACATGAGACAGCGTAGATGGATGGAGCTGCTTAAGGATTTTGATTGTGAGATCCAATATCAACCTGGGAAGGTAAATGTAGTAGCTGATGCATTGAGCAGAAAGGCTCAAGTGGCGATGCTGGCTTCGTTGCAAATTTCGAAGGTCCATGAGCATCTAAGCACTACTGGTTGGCGATTTGACGCAGTGAGGATTATATTGTGGTGTCTTCTTTTCAAGTTGAGCCACAGATTGTTGCGAGCATTAGAGCAGCTCAGAGAACAGATCCATCTATCCATGAGTTGAAGCTGAAGGTTAGAGCTGGACAGTTGGAGGATTACACTATCTCGTCTGATGGATGTTTGAGGTTTCGTGGCAGGTTAGTTGTGCCAAATCTGATAGATTTGAAGGAGGAGATCTTGAGAGAAGCGCACTGTAGTAGGCACAGTGTTCATCCTGGTACAAGGAAGATGTATCATGCCTTGAAGCAGCACTACTGGTGGGCAGGTTTGAAGGGTGATGTTGCTGATTTTGTAGCCCGTTGTTTGAACTGTCAGCAAGTTAAGGCCGAGAGGATGAGACCTGGTGGTCTATTGAAAAGTTTGGAGATACCCCAATGGAATTGGGAGCACATAGCTATGGATTTTGTTACACATTTGCCTCGTTCCAGTCGAGGGTGTGATGCTGTGTGGATTGTAATCGAGAGATTGTCGAAGTCTGCTCATTTCATTCCCTACAGTATGACTTATTCTTTGAAGAATATGGCGAAGCTGTACATAGATTTCGTGGTTCGATTGCATGGAAGTGCCTGTTTCTATCGTTTCAGATCGTGATCCGAGGTTTACTTCCAGGTTTTGGAAAAGTTTGCAAATAGCTTTGGGCACCAGATTGGCTATGAGCACAGCATATCATCCCCAGATAGATGGTCAATATGGAGAACTATCCAAATTTTAGAGGATATGTTGAGAGCTGTTGTGATGGATTTTAGTGGTAGCTGGCAAGATTCATTGTCTTTGGTTGAGTTTTCCTATAATAACAGCTACCAGGTCACGATTGGTATGGCACCATTTGAAAATTTGTATGGCAGGAAGTGTAGATCGCCTGTGTGTTGGGAAGAAGTAGGGGAGAAGCAACTGTCTTCTCTAGAATTTGTGTAGCAAATGAGAGATCAAGTGGATCTGATACGCCAGCGAATGAAAGCTCACAAGATCGCCAAGCCAACTATGCGAACAAGAGGTGTAGACCTTTAGAATTTCAGGTTGGTGATAAGGTTTTCCTGAAAGTTTCTCCTTTTCGCAGTGTTATGAGATTTGGTCTCAAGGGAAAGTTAGCTCCTCGTTATGTTGGACCATATGAGATTGTTGAGAAGATTGGTCCTTTGGCTTATCGGCTGTCGTTGCCGCCAGATCTGTCTTCCTTACATGATGTTTTTCATGTGTCTATGTTGAGGAAGTATGAGTCAGATCCGTCGCATGTGTTGAGAACTGACGAGGTGGAGCTAGATCGAACTTTGAGCTATGTTGAGTATCCCTTGCAGATCTTGGATAGAAAAGAGAAACAGCTGAGGAACAAGACCATTCCTTTGGTGATGGTCCAGTGGAGCAAACATGGTAGAGAGGAAGCTACGTGGGAGCTGGAAGAGAAAATGTAACGAGAGTGGCCGCAGCTGTTTGAGTAGATGTTGCATTGTTTCCAGTGACTAGTTTTGATTGTGTTGTTTGTTCCAGTTATCTTGAACTCTTGGTTAGTAGCCTCTCGTTGAGTGTTTAGTTTTCCACTGATTGTTTGGTTCAGTTTTGGAGTTGTTTGATTTCGAGGATGAAATCCTGCTTTAGTGGGGGAGGAATGTGAGACCCGAAAGTTTACTTGGATTAATTAAGTTAATTAATCGGGTTTGGCATATACTAGATTTGGCTTGAATAGATCTGGGATGAGCCAGCTTTTGGCCGGTTTGCTTGGTGAAGATATTGTTGGCGCAGTGGCGGATCCGGATCCCGTTCCCGGGGGCGCAGCAGAAGTTTCAAAATTTGCCCCGGAAACGTTCAATACATAACAAATAAAGCACTAAAACATACATAGGATGTTTTAATGAAGGTTACCTTGCAGGCGTCTAGGCGCCTGGCTCCGACCAGATTCACAGGGAAACTGACACTTCAAGGTTGGCGATGGTAGATCTCCTAATCCGGTCCACGACTGGAATCAGGACTCCTTCGTCAGTCTGCACTAGAAGAGCTGACGAATTTGACACGAACGAAATCTCCTCAGCACGGTGGTCGGAGCAAGTCCGACGGCAAGAGGCGGCGGCGCGTGGCCGACGGCGGGCGGCGCGTGGTCGTGGCGGCCGAGGGAGAGGGAGTGAGGAGATGGGGGTGGCGGCTTTTAGCTAGGGTTTGTGTTCAAGTGTGTGTCATAATAACCCTAGGACAATAATAAGTAGACATGTGATGGGCTTGGACCGGCCCAATGGGCCTGGGTCAGGCCCAGGTCCATATGAACATTCGGTTCATTTCCATCACTATGGCTTCATCATAACTCCGATCGACGATCTGATTGGACCGAACTACACAGTTTCCAAAACTGAGTATTATGATGTGAAAACAATTTTTCAGACCACCTAGTCCAAAATTGCAGTTTAGCCCTTCAACTTTGGGAAATCGCAATTTGACCCCTGTTGACTTTTAGGAAGTCGCACTCCCTAAATTCCTCCTCCTATGCTCAACTCATTGAGCTCAGTTTCCGTGCGGGAATCGTGAATCCAGTACTTGTGTGATCCTCAATGGTTCAGGGATACAACTAGCCGTGGGCCCACAACCATTGTGGCTCCGAAATCACAATTTCGGACTGACCCATCGGATCATGGTTCCAACGGATGAACATTCGGTTCATCCCTATCACCGTGACTTCATCATAACTCCGATCGACGATCAGATCGGACCGATCGACTAGTTTCCAAAACTGAACGTCATGATGCGAAAAACAATTTTTCAGATACCTAGTCCAAAATGACAGTTTTGCCCCTCAACAGTGGGAAATCGCAATTTGACCCCTGTAGACTTTTAGGAAGTCGCACTCCCTAAAATCCTCCTCGAGTGCTCAACACATTGAGCTCAGTTTCCGTGCAGGAATCATGAATCCAGTACTTGTGTGACCCTCAATGGTTCAGGGATACAGCTTGTCGTGGGCCCACAACCATTGCGGCTCCGAAATCACAATTTCGGACTTGCCCAACGGATCATGGTAAAACGCCTAGCAACATCGCCCCATGATCCCTAGGTATCACTGATAGTGCCTGCAAGAACCAGTTGGTCGTGGTTAGCGTACAGTACGGTCCTTTCATCATATATATCCCGATCAGATCAACGACCATTGGTAAATCGAGAGTCGCTACAGATCCGATAACCATGCATACATCTTGGAGATCGAATAGTGACATCGCGAGTGTTACTAGGTAAACCCATTTACCTAAAATACTTCTAGTACTCTGGCCAGAGATTTATACACTATTATTCCCTCAGATAGCATAGGATATCCACGCATGAGAGCGAGCGGTGAATCCTCGACAACGAAGCATCGACTCCTACATGCATCGGGATCTCACCCAATCCCGCCACCTAATGACCTCAAGTGAGTCGGCAAATGGGTCAAAGTGAGACGCCTATCATGTAGAGTCTCAATGACGTTTCGAGTCGTGAGGACTAATCAGTACAACCAAGACCTCGGATTTATCCACTCGACAAATGGTAACCACTTGGAAAGTCCGAACGAGGGTAGTTCGATAGATCACCAGGTCACTATCCATCTGCATGCTCAGAACATCACAATGTTCCCTACCAATGAAACAATGGTACTTCGCATTGCAGATGCTAGTCTCAAGCTCGGGCGGCCTTATCCTCATTTTGACGGCCCAATCGACTAGGAACGAGTTCAGAATACACAATGGCTAATAGATGTGTTTCATGATAGCCGTCATACCCACTATCACATCTAACATACACTATGGTGCATTCTAGGTCTTTATCCAACACAATTGTTAACATTATAATCATAATGAAAATAAATAACGCCATAAACAAATGCGAATATCATATATAAAGATCGTTTCATACAAGAGTCTATAAAACCCACACGCCACAAGTTGGCTAGTTGGGCATGTGCTCTAACATCATGCATTGCATCTACCTTTCATTCTTGCTGCTTATTTGCTGTTTTTATAGTTGCTCTCCGTACTGGGGTTTGACCCCATGTCCCTCCGGGGCTTGGTTTGTTTCCGTGTTTGTGCATTTGCAGGAAACCCAGGTAATACAGCTGGTCGTGGTTTTAACCCAGCTGGTGGTGCCCCGTTTCGAAATTTTGAGATTTTCGAATTTTAGTGAAATCTAGTAACAGATCTGATGATGTCAGCGTCGTTGGTATGCGCTGTGATGCTGACGTAAACATAGCTGGTTTGAGACCTTTCGGTAAAATCTGTTAGCGGATTTGATGACGTCAGCATTGTATGGTTGCTTAGCGTAGATGACGTAAGCATTGCTGGCTTGAGTCTGTTGGGTGAAAAGCTGTTGGTAGATCTCGTGACGTCAGCAGCGTGTGTTGTCGTCGTGTGGCTGACGTAAGCGTTGCTGCTCGAGAGATCTGTTCGATTTAGTGTGAGAGCTGTTTTGCTTGGAACGCCGTCGTTTTATGAAGTTGATATAGCGTAGCAGGAGGATCTGTTTTGAGAGATCTGATTTTAGTACGTCGTCGTTTTGGAGAGATCTGTTTGTTGAGGCATGTGTAATGTTCGAACAGACTTGATGACGTAGGAAGATCTGTTGTGTGCGCGCGATTGGTTTAGCGAGCAGCTTTGGTGACGTAAGCAGATCTGTCCGCGGTTTGGCTTTGTGTTAGCGCGTTTTCAGATTTCAGCGCCTTTAGACCAGACTTCTCCTTAGCTTTGGTGCGACGTCGTTTGGGGCTCTTGGCTTGTGTTTAGTGGGCGTAGTTTGTGAGATCTGTTTTGTCGGTAGGCTTTTAAAACAGATCTCTCGCGCCTATTTATTAGAAGCGTTGGCTTCGTTGTTTCTGATCAGATTCCATACTTAGAGAAATTATCAGACTTTCGTTCTCTGTTTTCTCAAACCCTTGTCACTGTTCACCGTAACCTTCTCCGGCCTTTTCCCGTTGATTCCGGCCACCGTTTTTCACATTCGAGGTAGCGTTGGACTCCTCTCGAAGAGCTCTTTCATCCTATACCAATCTTGGAAGCTACGGGTTGTCCAGGGAGAGATCGTGAGGAGGCAGAACTTATTCCTGTTCGTGTGGTTGTGCGCGCAGGTAGCCTCCGGGTTTTAGCTTTGAGATCTCGTTCCTAGTAGTTAATTTAACTTCCTGTTAAGATGTTTAAGGATGATAGTTAGCTGGTTGAGTTGTAGCTCCCAGCCGTGTGTTTGGTTTTGATTTGGCCGTGAGTTTTTGGGTATAGGCTGAGATTTGTATGTTGTATATCTTGGCAGATTGTGCAGGCAGTGAGTTGCTTCGTTCTTTGAGGAAATTAAGGTACGGGTTGAGCTTATATTTCAGCAAGGTGACAGCTTGGGTGAATTGTGAGATGTTGTTGTCCAGCATATCATGCATAGCATCTACCTTTTATTCTTGCTGTTATTTGCTGTTTTATAGTTGCTCTCCGTACTGGGGTTTGACCCCATGTCCCTCCGGGGCTTGGTTTGTTTCCGTGTTTGTGTATTTGCAGGAAACCCAGGTAATACAGCTGGTCGTGGTTTTAGCCCAGCTGGTGGTGCCCCGGGAGGTGGCTAGTGTGTCCCAGTCGCCTATAGCATACGTATATATATGTATCAGTTATGCCAGGGGATGCCCTGTGCTTTGTCCTTGTATCCAGTGTTTGGAGTCTGATACATGTTTTCTTTGTACTGTATGCTATTATTTGTTGGCAGGTTGCCTTATTGGTTTTAAACTGGGATCTTATTTTGAGTATCGCATTATTTTAACTTATATCGTTTTAAACCGTCGGGCCTAAAAGCGAAAATTTTATCCCCTTTTTGATAGCTTCCGCATGTGTTTATCTGCTATGAGCACGAGGCCTGACAGGGCATCTACTCTAACATGGTTAGCATACAGTACGGTCCTTTCAACACATATATCCCGATCAGATCAACGACCATCGGTAAATCGAGAGTCGCTAGAGATCCAATAGCTATGCATACATCTCGGAGATCAAATAGTGACATCTCGCGCGTTACTAGGTAAACTCATTTACCCAAAAAACATCTAGTACTCTGGCCAGAGATTTATCACACTATTATCTCCTCAGATAACATAGGATATCCATGCATAAAAGCGAGCGGTAAATCCTCGACAACGAAGCATCGACTCCTACATGCATCGGGACCTCACCCAATCCCGCCACCTAATGACCCCAACTGAGTTGGTAAACGGGTCAAAGTGAGGCACCTATCATGTAGAGTCTCAATAACGTTTCGAGTAGTGAGGACTAATCAGTACAACCAAGACCTCGGACTTATCCACTCGACAAATGGTAACCACTTGGAAAGTCCGAACGAGGGTAGTTCGATAGATCACCAGGTTACTATCCATCTGCATGCTCAGAACATCACAATGTTTCCTACCAATGAAACATGGTACTTCACATCGCAGATGCTAGTCTCAGGCTCGGGCGGCCTTATCCTCATTTTGACGGTCCAATCGACTAGGAACGTGTTCAGAATACACAGTGACTATTAGATGTGTTTCATGATAGCCATCATATCCACTATCACATCTAACATACACTATGGTGCATTCTAGGTCTTTATCCAACACAATTGTTAACATTATAACATAATGAAAATAAATAATGCCATATAAGAAATGCGAATTTCATAAATAAAGATTGTTATACAAAGAGTCAATAAAACCCACTCGCCACAAGTTGGCTAGTTGGGCATCTACTCTAACAATCTCCCACTTGCCCTAAAGCCAACTACTCATCAGACGCAGTCCCATTGTTTCGCGATGTTTTTCAAACAACGGTCCTGGCAAGGGCTTCATAAGTGGATCAGCAATGTTGTCTGCAGAGGCGACTCTCTCGACTGCTATGTCACCTCTAGCCACAATATCCCGGATTATGTGGTATTTCCTCAGTATATGTTTGGATATTTGGTGAGACCTAGGCTCCTTTGCTTGCGCAACGGCACTCGTGTTGTCGCAGTACACCGGGACTGGACCAACTCCTTCAGGGATTACGCCCAACTCTTGGACGAAATTCCTTATCCAAACCGCCTATTTTGCAGCAGCTGATGTTGCGATGTACTCAGCCTCAGTGGTTGAATCTGCGATAGTATCTTGCTTGGAACTCTTCCAAGAGACAGCACCACCATTGAGCATGAATACAAATCCAGAGGTAGACTTCGAATCATCCACGTCACATTGGAAGCTAGAATCAGTGTAGCCTTCCAATTTCAGTTCACCACCCCCAATAGACCATGAAAATATTCTTAGTCCTTCGTAAGTACTTAAGAATATCTTTCACGGCCTTCCAATGCATTTGGCCGGGGTTGGCTTGGTAACGGCTCGTGACACTCAGAGCATATGCGACATCCGGTCTATGCCCTTTCTATCAAGTAGAAATTCCCTTTCCATAAAGGTGGCATTCCTAGAGACAAACACTTTCGTCTCGCTGGGATAGTAGAAGTAGTATCCAATGGAATTCTTTGGATACACAATGAAGTAACATAAGATGGATCTATTATCCAGCTTATCTCCCACTGTCCTGCTTCACGTAAGCAGGACATCCCAAATCCTCATATATGAGTATTTGGGCGGCTTGCCCATCCATATCTCATATGGAGTCTTATCCACCGCCTTGGTGTGGACATTGTTCAACAACGTTACCGTTGTTTCGAGCGCATAGCCCCAAAACGAGGTAGGAAGCTCAGTGAAGCTCATCATAGATCGAACCATGTCCATCAAGGTTCGATTACGACGCTCCACTACACCATTGAGTTGTGATGTGTCGGAGGGGTCCACTGTGAGAGAATCCCATTCTCCTTAAGATAGTCTTGAAATTCAGCACTCAAGTATTCTCCACCTCGATCGGATCGAAGTGCTTTAATACTTTTCCTAACTGATTTTCTACTTCAGCCTTGAATTCTTTGAACCTTTCAAAGGATTCAGACTTGTGCTTCATTAAGTACAAGTACCCATACCGAGAGTGATCATCGGTAAAGGTGATGAAGTATGTGTGACCGTACTTAGTACCAATGCTAAGTGGGCCACACACATCAGTATGGATCAAATCCAAAACGCCTTGAGCACGTTCAGGCTTGCCCTTGAAGGGTTGTTTAGTCATTTTTCCCTTGAGACAAGATTCACAAGTCGGTAGTGAGTTAATATCTGACGTATCAAACATGTCACTCCTAACCAACTTGTTCATCCTACTCAATGAAATATGACCTAGTCTAGCGTGCCAAAGTTGTGCCGGGTTCAAACTATCGTTTTTCCTTTTAATTGTTGTTGTATGTGTTTCCACATCGTGAGTTGGAACTTCTTTTAATTTTAAGGTGTATAAATCGTTTTCGCGTTCCCCAATTCCAATCAAACATTCATTCTTGTATATATTGCAAATCGAATTAGCAAAATGACAAGAATATCCATCACTATCAAGCATAGAAACAGAAATAATGTTCTTTATTAACTCGGGAACAAACAAAAAGTTTCTCAATAACAACTTAAAATTCGAAGACAGAAATAAATGAACATCTCCTATAGCTACTGCAGCAACCCTTGCTCCATTGCTCAGCAGCCTCAAGTGGGTCTCACCCTCTCTAAGACGTCGGCTTCTTGTCATCACCTGCAAATCATTGCAGATATGAGATCCACATCCGGTATCAAGTACCCAAGGATTCGAACTAAGAGACATATTTATTTCAATTTAGAAAATACTTTTAGCAGTTCGCAACTGCTCGAGGTACTCCTTACAGTTCCTCCTCCAGTGCCCAGGCTTGTGACAGTGGTGTAACAACTTAAAATTCGAAGACAGAAATAAATGAACATCTCCTATAGCTACTGCAGCAACCCTTGCTCCATTGCTCAGCAGCCTCAAGTGGGTCTCACCCTCTCTAAGACGTCGGCTTCTTGTCATCACCTGCAAATCATTGCAGATATGAGATCCACATCCGGTATCAAGTACCCAAGGATTCGAACTAAGAGACATATTTATTTCAATTTAGAAAATACTTTTGCAGTTCGCAACTGCTCGAGGTACTCCTTACAGTTCCTCCTCCAGTGCCCAGGCTTGTGACAGTGGTGGCAAACATCCTCAGATTTGTTTGGCTTTGAAGTCCTTGCCTTGGGCTTCTTGGTGGGGTTTTCCTCCTTCGAAGGGGCAGAACGTTTCTTACCCTTGCGTTTGGGCCCCTTCTTCGCAGAGGAAGAAGAGCCCATAAGGAGGATGGGCTTGTCCTTCTTTATGGTCCCCTCGAACACTACAAGCATGTTCACCACCTCTTCAAGGGTGGCTTCCAGCTTGTTCATGTTAAAGTTGACAACAAAGGGGTCGAATGCAGCAGGGAGTGAGAGGAGAATCAAATCCACAGACAGCTCATGTGGAAGCGTGATATCAAGCCCACCAGCTTTTCAATGAGCCCAATCATACGAACCCCATGCTCGTGGACCGAAGTCCCATCGCGCATGCGGCTCGTCATAAGCTCCTTGACAGTGGTGAACCTCTCAGTCCGAGAGTTCTCCCCATACAGCTCTTTGAGATGAAGGTGTATGTCAGCAGCATACACCGTCTTCTTGAAACGCCGCTGCATTTCATTGGACATCGATGCCATCACATAGCATCGAGTCTTAAGATCTTCATCCCACCATTTGTTCAGCTTTGTCAGCTCCTCAGGGCTGACGTCGGCAGGAGCTTCCTTCGGAGGGCTCTTCACTA
Source organism: Dorcoceras hygrometricum (assembly GCA_001598015.1). Taxonomy (NCBI): domain Eukaryota; kingdom Viridiplantae; phylum Streptophyta; class Magnoliopsida; order Lamiales; family Gesneriaceae; genus Dorcoceras; species Dorcoceras hygrometricum. The sequence goes on from KQ994192.1 coordinate 414,642, forward strand.
ACGTGTAGAGAAGTTTCTCCGAAGCCAATACAATATTGAGGTTTCGAAGCCAGTCTTGGTAGTTCAGACCAGTGAACTTGTTGCTATCTAGTATAGCATCGAGTGGATTTTTGATCGAAGACATATTATAAGCAGTTTATACTGAAAAGAAAAACAGACATGCATCACTAACTATATATGAAAAACGCTAAGACATAAAATAAGGTCATTTATTTTTATGACTTACCCTCCCACTATTTTAACGATTTCACCACCCTCTAATGAAATCGAGAAAGAAAGTTTCCTTACTGGTTACACAGAGTCCAATCAAGCGATCATGGTCCCGAATAATATCAGCCAACCATGACCCTCAAAAGGTAGAGCCCAATTGCAACAGGTGCAACCTCCATGTATTTACCTCACGTCCAGTAAGTGCCCAATAATATGACGCCGATTACCATCACGTGTCAAGATGACCCATCAATGTTGAGTTGTGAAGGACGGTCCCCTTAACGTCCCCAATAATATGAGCCAACGTTAAATGAAGTTCCAACCAACTCACAGCGAGTGTCAATTACGTGTACAGCTTTCCGGCATACATAACCCCCTCAATAATATGAGTCGGGTCATGTATGCGGGTAGCATCGACGTACATTCATTGTTGATGGAAGGTAGGAAAATTTAAACAAATTTAAATTCCCTTAGTTTATCGAATAAATTTTAATCTTGATATTAATTTTAAATCATATTTAAAATGAGGATTAATTTTGAAAATTCGGTCTCATTAATTTTAAATCACAATTTAAAATGCGGATTTAACAAACATATATCGCATATATAAAATTTGGGATGATCGATAGCGAGAGCTATGCGGTCCGTGGTTGCCAATCACGGACCTAGGTCCAGTCCTAGGTGAAATGCAGTATGCAATACAATCCTATTACATTTGCTTCCAATTTTACAAATCTTCGGTCTTCATCTTTGATAATCATCTCCACCATCTTCAAAAGTCCTCCCACTAAATCTAATATTTACATTTAAGTATCCATGACACATTGGGAAACAATTTTAAAGGGGTGGGAACGGGCCACAAACAGACCCACTTTGAAATATGATAACAATATTACAACCAAAATTCGCAAAATCTAGCATACACCTAACACATTGGGCACGACTCTCGATCATCCCAAACATACAATCAATTCAAATAATTGACATAAATTAAATAATCAAATCAAATTTGATAATTTCCAACAAAATCATATTTTAATTATAAAATCATATTTATAAATAAAATCATATTTTGTCAATTTTAATTGCATCATATTGGGCTTAAAACAATTTTAGGTCCAAAATCTCAAAATTTTCAAAAATTAATTTTGGTCCGACTAAAATGGCCCAATATCAAATATTGGCCCGAAAACTTTTCGGGCTGCCCGGGACAGGCCCGAAACAAAACCTAGAAGACAAATCAGCCGTCGCAACGCCGCCTCGGGTTCGCCGGACGGCGGTGCCCGCCGCCTACACTGCCGCACGCTGCGCGCGGCACGGCCGGCCATCGGCACTGTAGCTGCGCGCAGCTACAGTGCCGCCGTGCGCACGCTACAGCGCCCCTTTTTTTTTTATTTTCGAAAAATTTGTGATTTGATGCAATAAGGCACAAATTATGTATTGATAGATCCGAGCCTTGGCTCTGATACCACTGTTCGCGCAGTGGCGGATTCGGATCCCGTTCCCGGGGGCGCAGCGGAAGTTTCAAAATTTGCCCCGGAAACGTTCAATACATAACAAATAAAGCATAAAACATACATAGGATGTTTTAATGAAGGTTACCTTGCTGGCGTCTAGGCGCCTGGCTCCGACCAGATTCACAGGAAAACTGGCACTTCAAGGTTGGCGGCGGTAGATCTCCTAATCCGGTCCACAACTGGAATCAGGACTCCTTCGTCAGTTTGCACTAAAAGAGCTGACGAATTTGACACGAACCGAATCTCCTCAGCACGATGGTCGGAGCAAGTCCGACGACAAGAGGCGGCGGCGCGTGGCCGACGGCGGGCGGCGCGTGGTGGTGGCGGCCGAGGGAGAGGGAGTGAGGAGAGGGGGGTGGCAGCTTTTAGCTAGGGTTTGTGTTCAAGTGTGTTTCATAATAACCCTAGGACAATAATAAGTAGACATGTGATGGGCTTGGACCGGCCCAATGGGCCTGGGTCAGGCCCAGGTCCATATGAACATTTGGTTCATTTCCATCACTGTGGCTTCATCATAACTTCGATCGACGATCTGATCAGACCGATCTACACAGTTTCCAAAACTGAGTATTATGATGCGAAAACAATTTTTCAGACCACCTAGTCCAAAATTGAAGTTTAGCCCTTCAACTTTGGGAAATCGCAATTTGACCCCTGTTGACTTTTAGGAAGTCGCACTCCCTAAATTCCTCCTCCTATGCTCAACTCATTGAGCTCAGTTTCCGTGCGGGAATTGTGAAGCCAGTACTTGTGTGACCCTCAATGGTTCAGGGATACAGCTAGCCGTGGGCCCACAACCATGTGGCTCCGAAATCACAATTTCGGACTGACCCATCGGATCATGGTAAAGCGCCTAGCAACATCGCCCAATGATCCACTAGGTATCACTGATAGTGCCTGCAAGAACCAAATGATCATGGTTAGCGTACAGTACGGTCCTTTCAACACATATATCACGATCAGATCAACGATCATTGGTAAATCGAGAGTCGCTAGAGATCCAATAGCTATGCATACATCTCGGAGATGAAATAGTGATATCTCGCGCGTTACTAGGTAAACCCATTTACCCAAAACACATCTAGTACTCTGGCCAGAGATTTATCACACTATTATCTCCTCAGATAACATAGGATATCCACGCATAAAAGCGAGCGGTGAATCCTCGACAACGAAGCATCGACTCCTACATGCATCGGGACCTCACCCAATCCCGCCACCTAATGACCCCAACTGAGTCGGTAAACGGGTCAAAGTGAGGCACCTATCATGTAGAGTCTCAATGACGTTTCGAGTAGTGAGGACTAATCAGTACAACCAAGACCTCGAAATTATCCACACAACAATTTGTAACCACTTGGAAAGTCCGAACAAAGGTAGTTCGATAGATCACCAGGTCACTATCCATCTGCATGCTCAGAACATCACAATGTTCCCTACCAATGAAACATGGTACTTCACATCGCAGATGCTAGTCTCAAGCTCGGGCGGCCTTATCCTCATTTTGATGGCCCAATCGACTAGGAACGTGTTCAGAATACACAGTGACTATTAGATGTGTTTCATGATAGCCATCATATCCACTATCACATCTAACATACACTATGGTGCATTCTAGGTCTTTATCCAACACAATTGTTAACATTATAACACAATGAAAATAAAGAATGCCATATAAGAAATGCGAATTTCATAAATAAAGATTGTTATACAAAGAGTCAATAAAACCCACTCGCCACAAGTTGGCTAGTTGGGCATCTACTCTAACAGATATCGGGTTCGAATTGGTGTTTAGAGCAGCTCTGGGAAGTTAGATTATGTGAAATAGGAACCTTGAGCGTTGGTCAACGCGGGTCAACTGTATTCAGATCCTGTAATCAGATCTGGTAGTCGTGCGGTATTCTAGGCGCACAGGTGGAATATATCACGGGTAGCGAAACATTTTCGTTTGGTAAGGATCCAGATTTGAGTTTGAGCGCGTTGTTAGTGGTGCGTGGATAGATCCGGTTCTTAATCTCGATTCGTGTTGTGGGGTAGACCGGTGCGGTCCAGTGGCTTTCAGATTTGATCAAGTTTTGGGATTCAGATATGAGTGTTGTGGGGTAGACCGGTGCGGTCCAGTGGCTTTTCGGATTTGATCAAGTTTTGGGAGTCAAATTTGATCCAGCTCACATCTTTCCATACCAGCTTAGCTCTATGGAGACTGATCGGGTACACCTTGTGTACAGATTCTTCCTCCTCTCCAATAGTGGGGGTTACCTCGAGCTCGTCCAGACTCTCTCTCAAAACAGCTCGTATATCTCAGTTGACCTCCCAGCTGGTCTCTTGGCTGGTCACTCAACTGAGTTCTTCATACTCCGCTTGTGATCAAATCTGCACTTGAACAGCGCGCTTGTACTCGGCTCTGCACTTGGTCACCTCACTTGTGGACTGCACTTGATTTGCACTTGAACCGTTATGCACTTCACTGAACCACGCTGTGCTTGATTACTGCTCTTCTATTTCATCAAGCTGGTGAACCAGCTTGATGCTTCTTGCGCACTGGATTCCTGCAGAACCTGCATACCATCCTATGTTGGACCAGCTTGGGCATCCCGTCACTGTTCCAACTTGAACATCTCCCTGTTTCCTCAATAAAGTTCATCGCACATTGCACAAAAGACGTTAGTCAAATATAAGCAGGTTTTGTGTCAATAAAAATTCAAATTCTGATCTGTAGAAACAGATCAAACAATGTCCCCCTTTTTGATTGACACAAAACCTGGATATACATATGCACGTATGTTTATGCTAAAAAATATTTCTCCCCCTTTTTGTGAGAATCAAAAAGGTTTCGAAATCAAGTCTCCCCTTAATATTTAAAACAAAACTCCCCCTAAACAGAGTATGGGGTTATTTTATTTTGAAAACAAAGTCATTTTCGAGGGATGATAGTTTGTGAAAACAAGTTCATGTCATGAGTTTTGAAACACAGAATCTGTGCCATTTTAAAATCTCATCTATCCAAGCTAAAGGATAAATGACAATTGAATTTTCGGAATCCCTTTCGCTTCTCTTGAACACTGTTATAGGCGCTATTCTTTCAGCGCAACCAGCGTAAGAGGTCTTGGCGTCCACATATCTCGCGCAATCTGTCAGCTCGACAGAAGAGATGTTTCCGCACTTTCCTTTCGAGAAACTGCTCTGCAATTCAAAAGTCATTATTACCCCTATCATTATAGAGTGAGTTTTGAAAGCCTTAAAGGATTTTAGCACAGATAGGCTTTCGAAGAGATATCAGAGCATAAATGTGAGGATTGAGAATTTGGATTAGTGGTTAATTGTTTTGATTTGGGATTAATCACGTGTTTTTGAGGTTCCTGCTGCGGCGTCGTTTGATTAAGTGGAAACGCATTCGTTTTGAGCTTTTTGTTTGAGAGATCAGCTGTTGGCATAAATGCTTGCGTAACCAAAGTGGCGTCGTTTTGGATTAGTAGATGCGTCGTCGTTTTGAGTATTTTCTCGTGACCAGCAGATAGATTGCTTTGTAGAGAGAGCTGTTATCAGCTCTTGGTTATTTGCTTGCGAGAGCTGTTGTCAGCTGGTATTTGCTACGGCGTCGTTTTGATAAGTTGGAACGGTGTCGTTTTGAAGGTTTTCGTGCGATTGTTGTTTAGTTGTTGCTGCTGAATTTTACGAAAAGAAAAGAGAAGATTGCTGCTGATAGACTTCTGCTGAATACTTCGATGGATCTTAGTGAATCAGCAGGCGAGGATTGAAGAGGTATTTATAGTAGTGTTGATCGACACTTAGATTTATTTTGAGCCAGATATATCTTATCTCTTCTTCTCCAAACCCTCTTCGAGCTACTGTTCACCGAGACATTTCTTCCCTAGATTTCCATCGCATCCAGCCTTTTTTTTTTAGGAGATCTTTGTGGCGCTGAATTCCCCTTGCTCAGCTCTTTCGTTTGCTACCCTTTTGAGACGATTGTATTGCGCTGGAAGTGGAAACGCGAAGCTGCTGGACTTCGAAGCTTTTGGAGAGCAGTCTGTGCTTGCGTTCTTCTGCTAGCGTGAGCTTTTGGGTGAGCAATTCTTGTGGTTTGAGCTCGGTTTTTCAGTAGTTAATGCCTGCGTAGAAGTGTAAGATTGAAGTATGCTTCTGGCCGTAGGATTAGCGTGTTGTGTAGCTGAATTGAGATAAGTTATTAGCTATGTTGTAACAGATTTCAGCTTCTAGGAAGTGTCCTGCCGCGTGAACTGAGCCAGGAGGAATCTGTTAGGTAATTCGAAGGAGGAAAGGTACGATTGAGCAGCCCCTTAGCAGTTGAGCGTGAACATGTCTATCTGTTCAGTTCTGTGATTTGCTGTTATGTGGTACGTGATTTTAGATGTATGAATTGTATGAATTCTTTCGTTTCTCGAGTTATGCGAACAGAAGACGTCGACCGTTAGAGTTTGAGGTGGGCGATCGTGTGTTTCTCAAGATTTCTCCTTTCAAGAGCGTGATGAGATTCCGATTTAAAGGCAAATTGGCTCCCAGATTCGTTGGTCCCTTTGAGATTATCGAGCGGATTGGACAGTTGGCTTATAGACTGAGGCTGCCCGAGGAGTTAGCCGCGATGCATGACGTGTTTCATGTGTCAATGTTGAGAAAATATGAGCCGGATCCGTCCCACGTTTTGAGAACCGAAGAAGTTGAGCTGGATTCTTCCTTGAGTTATGTTGAATATCCGGTGCAGATTTTGGATAGGAAGGAGAAGCAGCTGAGGAACAAGATAATTCCGTTGGTGATGGTCCAATGGAGCAAGCATGGCCGAGAAGAAGCAACCTGGGAAGTTGAGGAAAAGATAAGACAGGATTGGCCTCATCTGTTTGAGCACTGAGCTTGCAAAATTTCCAGGTAAATCTTTGATTTTGCTTCGAATTTTGGTGCTGGCTTGAATGTTTGATTGTTTCTTCCCTGTAGTTGTCTTTGATTTCGAGGACGAAATCTCTTAAGTTGGGGAGAATGTGAGGATTGAGAATTTGGATTAGTGGTTAATTGTTTTTATTTGGGATTAATCACGTGTTTTTGAGGTTCCTGCTGAATTTGTGAGCGTCGCGTTAATTTTGGAGAAAACTGGCAGCAGCAAGTTACTGTAGCTCGTGCTGGTGAATTTTGAATCAGCATAGATGACGTCAGCGTGACGCAAGGATAGCTGCTGGTTTTGGTTTTGAAGTTTGAAGTTGCTGCTGGCAGACGTTGCGCGTAGCGTGAGATTGAGCGAGGAAGTGACACGTGTTAGTAAACATTTTGGAGTGTTGACTATTGAATCAGCAGTTGCGCTTGTGTGGAGCGATCAGCAGATGGTTTGAGAATTAGTCGCGAGAGCTGTCGATAGATATGATGACGTAGGCGTGACGTATTCCTTGCTGCTGGTAGTGATTACGTTGTGTTTGTTGCTGCTGACCAGCAGGCGCGCTTTTGCAAGAGCGTTGAGAAGCGGCGTCGTTTGATTAAGTGGAAACGCTGCGTTTTGGAGCTTTGTGTTTAGAGATCAGCTGTTGGCAGCTTTGCTTACGTTTATATAATGACGTCGTTTGAATTAGTAGATGCGTCGTCGTTTTGAGTATTTTCTCGTGACCAGCAGATAGATTGCTTTGTAGAGAGAGCTGTTATCAGCTCTTGGTTATTTGCTTGCGAGAGCTGTTGTCAGCTGGTATTTGCTACGGCGTCGTTTTGATAAGTTGGAACGGTGTCGTTTTGAAGGTTTTCGTGCGATTGTTGTTTAGTTGTTGCTGCTGAATTTTACGAAAAGAAAAGAGAAGATTGCTGCTGATAGACTTTTGCTGAATACTTCGATGGATCTTAGTGAATCAGCAGGCGAGGATTGAAGAGGTATTTATAGTAGTGTTGATCGACACTTAGATTTATTTTGAGCCAGATATATCTTATCTCTTCTTCTCCAAACCCTCGACGAGCTACTGTTCACCGAGACATTTCTTCCCTAGATTTCCATCGCATCCAGCCTTTGTTTTTGGAGATCTTTGTGGCGCTGAATTCCCCTTGCTCAGCTCTTTCGTTTGCTACCCTTTTGAGACGATTGGATTGCGCTGGAAGTGGAAACGCGAAGCTGCTGGACTTCGAAGCTTTTGGAGAGCAGTCTGTGCTTGCGTTCTTCTGCTAGCGTGAGCTTTTGGGTGAGCAATTCTTGTGGTTTGAGCTCGGTTTTCAGTAGTTAATGCCTGCGTAGAAGTGTAAGATTGTTGACAGATTGATTTGTTTACCTGATTGGGTGCCACGTTGTGACTGGCCGACTGTTGAGTCGTGCCCGAAAAGTCCAACGCTATCGTCGGAGTGGTGACTACCGGATTCGAGTGTCTACCACCGAGCTGTGATGGGTTGACGGGCCCCGATGATCACGGACCGATGATTTCCACCGGCTGATTGGCTATGCGTAGTATAAAGGCTTGATTTGAGTTGCCAGTTGTTATTGGTCTAGCTATCCGATTTCTTGATAGCCCTCATGCATTCATAGCATTGATTTGTAGTATGTTGCATGTTTGTCTGCTTTGATAGCTCTTCGTACTGAGGCTTGACCTCGTACTTCTTTTCTTGCTTTTGTTGTTTGGGTCTGTGTTACCCGTTTGCAGGAGCATTAGGTAATCAAGCTGGGCCGAGTGGAAGTTCAGCTGGTCGATCCCCGCGTCCCTGAGTCCCAGTCTATATATGATATGTATTGAACCGGGGGATGCCCCGTGTTATCATGTATTGGGGATTTATATTTTTGATTGATACTTGTTGTGTTGGAATTTGAGTCAACTCGTATTTTGTTATTGCTATTTTGAATGTATGATTTGAAGTTCAGGCCTTATTGTATTTACAAAAAAAAAAAATTTAAGCTTCCGTGTTTATGCGCTCATTATGTGTTAATTTTTAGTAATTAGCACGGGGCCTGACAATAAAGTATTTTAAAAACTGTTTTAAAATTTTCAAAAAGAAATTCACTTTCAAGAACAACCCGCTCTGATACCAATTGTTAAATCGAAAAACAGGAGGTGTCTGTGAGCTCTGCCACAACTCACGTAGGCTCTCACATAGCCACCAAACCCGTAAGTTACATGCATTTTAAAATTAAAGAGTTGAAAACCACAACTGTGAAACCAGATCGACGTGAAGCTGAACCAACAGCTCCGAGCTGGTCCGGATTACCAGCTGCTCTACGAGCTGATTTAACACAAACAATCTGGTTTCTTTAATCTTGAGCTGCAATAGCTCAGTGTTCTTGAATGTTAGTGCATCGAGATACAGATTGAGTTATGAGTTAAAATCATGCGGAATAACTCAAACTGAACTCTTATAATCGAAATCCATTAAAACAGTTTTAAGCGTTGTAAACAAACATGCAATGCGTGAATGTAAATGATGAAAGCTGTAAAGAAATATGCTGCAATTTGTTTATGGAAGTTTGAAGTTGAATCTCCTACGTCTCCCCTTCTTCCGCAATCTAGAAGGATCCACTTAAGGCTTTGATTACAGCTACCCTCGCTGCAACCCACTCCTACGACCAGCAGCCGCAAGAACTTCTAGCAATCACCACACACTAAGTTCGCAAGCTGTGTGTCTAACATCACTTCTTTACTGCCTCAGTGAAAAGTCTACACACACTGCTTTTACGTCTCAGTGCGAATAAAAAATAGACTTGTTTAACGTCTCTGTCCATAGACTACAATGGAAGTCGTTTTTGTTTTTGATTCACTCAGCTAATCTAATCAGCTCTCTCAAATATGTTAGTGAATCGTGTGTGAGATTTACAATTTATATCATAATCTCTCAAAGATAAAATCTCACACACTGGAAAGTGCTCCTGTCTAAGCTGGTTCTTCGATGCCTTCCCAGGGTTGTGCTTTCTTCTTTTATATTTTGGTTCGCACAACACCTTACGACTTCGCTCTTCTCAGCACCCTCTCTTATCTGCATGTGCTGTTCTCTATATATAGCCTGATGCGGAGTTATATCCGTTGGACACAAAGTTGTAGTCGTTTGAAAAGGCTTCTGATACTGTTGTATTTTGAGTCATTTGTCTTTAATTGCGTCGCAGGATTTTCCTCACTTTAAGCACGTGAGCACTGTACTTTGAGAAGACGATACAAGCAAGTCAATTTGAATACTGAACAACATTTATTGTATAGTCTTGTATTCAAATCGCTTTGCACGTAGATTTGATATCATCTATCATGCTATCTGAGCTGGTTTGACCTTAACCAGCTTGCCAGCTTTTCTCCGTTCTGGTTTGCACAGAGCTGGTCTTTCCTTTGAGATGGTTGCTTTATTTAGCTGTTCAAAGCTCTCTTCTTCTCCTCTTGTTTGCAACCTCTATTGAGCAACTCTTCTAATTTTCTCTTGTCATCTGCTCTTGAGCTGCTCTTCGTACATAGCTGCTAGCAAGTTGGTTTGTCCTTAAGCAGCTTGGTTTTAATCTGCCCCTATATCTGGGCAGATTCTTTTCTTCGAGCTGTTCTCTAAGCTGGTCTGAATCAGAGTTCTTCTGGATCATGGCAGAGCTGTTACAATGTTCTTATCCAGCTCGTGTCTTTCCATACCAGCTTAGCTCTATGAAGACTGATCGGGTACCCCTTGCGAACATATTCATCCTCCTCTCCACAACCTTGTTAGAGTAGGTGCCCAACTAGCCAACTTGTGGCGTGTGGGTTCTTGTTGACTCTTTGTAAAACGATCTTTATTTATGAAATTCGTATTCTTTTATGGCATTTTTTATCTTTATTATTTTATAATGTTAACAATTGCGTTGGATAAAGACCTAAAATGCACCATAGTGTATGTTAGATGTGATAGTGGATATGATGGCTATAATGAAACACATCTAATAGTCACTGTGTATTCTAAACTCGTTCCTAGTCGATTGGGCCGTCAAAATGAGGATAAGGCCGCCCGAGCTTGAGACTAGCATCTGTGATGTTAAGTACCACGTTTCATTGGTAGGGAACATTGTGATGTTCTGAGCATGCAGATGGATAGTGACCTGGTGATCTATCGAACTACCCTCGTTCGGACTTTCCAAGTTGTTACCATTTGTCGAGTGGATAAGTCCGGGGTCTTGGTTGTACAGATTATCCCTCACTACTCGAAACGTCATTGAGACTCTACATGATAGGTGTGAGATCCAGAAATTCGAATATGATTAATTGGTGGAATTAATCGGATTTTAAGAATTCAGATTCGTGCATGGACAAATCTGATTGTTTAGCTTTCGGTTGGAAGACTTCGAAAGTATTTCTGGGTCAGATTTCATACTTGGAACAATTCTGGAAAGTTTGGTATTTTTGAGCTAGAAATCTGTTTTATGAGAAATCTGTTTTTGTGAAGAGATCTGTTCGGATTTCTAGTGAAATCGGGTCACTGGTGTTTGCTGGTTCGCAGCGTGTTTTGTTGGCGCGAATTCCATACTTCGTCGTTTAGAGAGATCTGACTTTAGTTAGCGCTAGGAGTCTTGGTAGAGATCTGGTAGCGCTAGATGCATTGCGAAGTCTGCTCGTGCGTTTTGTGTGTTGTATTCCAAAACGCTGTCGTTTAAATAAGTTGGAACAGTGTCGTTTGGATTAGCGTTGGATTGCGAGATCTGGTGCGCGCGAGAGAGTTGTTTGTTAAGTTTTTCACCGGAAGCAGATGTCAACGCAAGTCAAATCTCCTATAGCGGGTGATCGCTGTTGCGTGGAATAGCGATTGGCGCTTGTCTTCAGATTTCTATAGAGATTTAGCGTTAGCATACAGATGTTTCCAGCAGTTAGCGTTTTGTATTCAGACTTCTCCTGTGGACTCTACGCGACGTCGTTTTGGGTTTAGCGCTAGAGTCTGTTGGCGCGTTAGCCTTCAGTACTATAAGAGATCTGTTGTAACGCTTTGATTAGACCTGTTGGCATGTCCAGAAGTCTCAACGTGTCGTTTTGTTGAGTAATCGCTGTTTAGCGCTAGTCTTCAGAAGTCGGTGAAATCTATTAACGGGCGAGGATTCTTGGACAGATGTAAACGTTTTGCGTTGACCGGTTTGGCTTAGTGTTGTTAGCACTGTTGCGGGTCCAGAGATCTGTTTCTCCGATGCGTTGCCGTTTTGTTAGTTTAGCATTTATTAGCATGAACGCTGAAGATTTCAGATTTGTAGATTTGTTCCTTAGCGCAGGGATCTTTTGTAGAGATCTGTTTCAACGGCCAGCGACGTCGTTTCGATTTGGTTAGTGCTTGTTTCAGATTTGTGTGTGTGCGCTGGTTCCCATCGAGAAATCTGTTTGGTGATAAAATCTGATTCAGGAATCTGTTTTCGTCGCTCATGTACTTTATCAGTAGCGATTAGCTGGAGGATTTAAATATCAGTGTTTGTAAATACTTAGCGTATTTTTCTCGAACCCGATATTTTCCATTGTCTTCCCCGATAACCCTCGTTATCTACTGTTCATGCGAAACCCTCTTCGCTAGATCCCCGTCTATTTACGCCGCCGTAAGGAGCAGGACTCGTGGCGCTGAGTTCGTCCTGCTTAGAGTTTTCGAGTGACACCATTTTGGAGTTTCTGATCGACGTGTTTGAGAGAGAGCGAAGTTATTGCAGGTCCGTGTACCTTCGCGATTTCAATCGATAGTTCTCCAGACCTGGTTGAGCTTCTTGGTAAGTGGTTGCGTACCATTTTAAATATAGTTCTTGCCGTTGAGCTTCGTTGGGTGTTAGGACCAGATTTCTGTTCTGGGCCGTAGGTTGTGGTGTTTATAAGTTGTTGAACTGATTTGCCAGGTGCCTTAGCAGATTCGAGCTTCCGGGCAGATTTGTGAAGTTTTGCAGAGGGCCGTGAGGAAGCATAGTCGAGCAGGTTGTTGGTATCGTTTCTTGGAGGAATCTGCGCGAGGTAGTTGCCTTGTAAAGGTACGAATCGAGCTTGTATTACAGCTTTGAGATAGGCATGGGGATGTATTATGTGTTATATAGCTGTGCCGAGTGTTTATGTAGAGGAAAGTTGTGTATATTATGCATGTCTATTGGCTAAACTATCTGGTGTATTACCTACTGTTTGGTGATCTGTTGAGTTGCTATGCATGTGATTATTCGAATGCCTTTGTTGTGTTTTCTGGCATTACACGTACATGCATCATGTTAAGCATGTTACTGCATCTCATATTGAGCCAATGGTTCCTTTGTTAGCCATGATATGTTGCTCTGTTGGAGCTCTTCCCTCGTGGTGCGGTGCGGTGTTGCATAACCACGATTGAGTGCAGCTGGAGGATGTTGGTTGAGTTGTTCCCAGTCCTCAGTTGCAGTGACCTGGATAGAGGTTGGCGGGTGGTTGGTCCACTTGAAATTCCGTGCGACCTGGCGGGTGGCTCCCATGCAGGTGCGGCGATGAGCCACTCTATTTTCCACTAGGTGCGATCGGGTAGCTTCCGAAGCTCGGTGATGTGTCACAGTTGTCATTTCCTATTCGTTTGGCCTTCCGGTTGTTACCGATGTTCTTTGTACCGCTCATGCATTTGCACGACATGATACATTGCATGATGTATCTGATTGCTGTTTTATTTTGCTCTTCGTACTGGGGTTTGACCCCGATGTCCCTCTGGGGCTGGTTGTTTTGTTGTCTGCTTGTTGTTCAGGTCTCCCAGGTTATTCCGCTGGTCTTGGTGTTGATCCAGCTGGAGGTGCCCCAGGTGGTGTGTAGAGTGTCCCAGTTAGCGTATAGCATATATGTATCAGTTCTATTAGCCGGGGAGTGTCATGTGCTTTGTGTCTTCGGTTGTTGTATTAGCTGGCTGGTACTTGTTAAATGCTATACTGTCGTATTATGGCTTTTAGCCGTGAATGTTTTATTAAACTGGGATATTTTGATGTATTGTGGTATTTTAAAATTATGTTTTCTTCGTCAGGCCAAAAGAGAAAAAAATTTTAGCCACTTTTTAAAGTGCTTCTGCTATGTTTTACATGATTTGACTCTGTTTTGTGAACGAGGCCTGACATTTTTGGTATCAGAACTTAAACTGGGATAAGCTCGATTTCTTTGATCACATGTGAGTCTAGGCACAGTAGTTGTTCTCTGGTTTGTGCTTGACTACTTGAATTACTTGCTTGTGTGCTTACCTTTGAGTGTCTTGTAGAGATGCCGCCTAGGAGAAGAGGTAGAGCTAGTAGGCAAGCGGTGGTTGCTTCGAGGACTCCGGTTAGTGCTGATAGAGAGGATGCCTCCCAACCGAGTGTTCCTTTGGGATTTAGTGAGAGTCAGTCTTCAGCCTTTCTCGCTCTTGCTAATGCTGTCAACAGAGCGGTTGACCTTATGGAAATCCTTGCAGTTGGACAGACTCGAGTGCAGCAGTCGACAGGACAAAGTGTGGATCATGTGCCATCTGGAACGTCGTCCTCCCAGCCTTCTGTGGCACCGCAGTCTCTGAGTCGACAGAGGTTTAGAACAAGAGGAAGGCACTTTAAGAGATCCAGTTCGAGTTCTTCGAGTTCTGGCGGTTCTGGTGGAGTGAGGACGAATGTGTCATACTGTGGTCAGTGTGGGGGTAAGCATCGACCTTCTCAATGCGTTGGAGTGCGAGGCGCTTGCAACAATTATGGTCAGGTTGGGAACTTTGCTAGAGTGTGTCCTACTTTGGGACAGCAGGCTTTGACTAGGAGTTCTTCGAGGCGATTTTGTAACGACCCGTACTTTTATTAACGGAATTCAAGAATTTTGGGGGTTCAATTGAAAGTTATAGGAAGTTCGAACATCAAAATACTAGGTCGCTACTAACTTTCTTTGGAATGAAAGAAGAATAACATTCGAACTCTCAACGTAAACGAGAATCAGATTCTATAATTAAAAGACGCGGAAAATAGAAATCTGGTAATTTCAACAAAATGGTTACATTCCTTCGTAATGAAGTCTGGACAGATTTCTACAACATAGATATACTAGAAATCTGGTCTAGTATATACAACAGCAAGAGTTTTGTACAGTACTAGATAACCCAAAAGGAAAACGTGAAATCTGGAACAAAAGAAACTGCGAAATCTGATGTCCACGATAAACACCTCATTCCTTTCTGTTCAGCTCCCTCCAGCTCCTAACTGCTCATTACCTGCACTCAATGAAATCTAGTGAGCCAAAGGCCCAGCAGGTAAAGTCTGGAAGTAACAACATGAAATATAATCGTTCATTAACTGGTACATACTGGAGTCTTAACTTTAAAAACGCTTATGAATAAACAAGCGTAATGCATAACTAAGAAATCTGGAAAGAAACAAAAGCATAAAAAATAACTCAATTCTGAAAACATTTTCTTTAAACATTTCTTAGAGCTGTGATTAAAATCACACTTGTGCTCTTCATTCATTTTCTGAAAATTATGACTAACACTTTAAACATTTGGTCCATTTCGTTTGATCAAACTCCTGATATCAGTATTAGCACTATGGCTCATTGTTGAAGGGGTATATAGATCTGTCGATCCATAATCCTGATCCTTCCTTGGGTTTTGAAGGGGTATACAGATCGTCAACCGTAATCCTGATCCTTCCTGGGGACCCTTTTGTTGTCATAACTTAAAACATTTCTTAAAACCTTCTGTTCTTTCTTTCTTTCGTGAAATCTGTTTTCTTTCTCTTGAACGTTTACTGGTTTTCTTTTGTCTAATGATGTTCTGGAATACTTCGAAGTTTTCTGTAATACTTGCGAAGATGAAAAATGAATAAAAGCTCTCAAATCTGATCAATTGAATCGAATAAATCTTTTGAAATGATTCGGAAATGAATAAGGATTCCAAATCTATGCTTTCTGTCTCAATCGAAGAAGTATTAAAGAAGTAAATGATGAAATCTGTTTTTAAGGAACAGTAGAAATCTGAACCGAATATGTGTATCTCAACGAAGAAGAAATAAAACAGATATCTGTTGGTCAACCAGATGTCAACGCAACTTATACATGACGTCACCAGATTTCACCTCGCGAGACTACTCCCACCAGATGTCAACGGTCAACTCAGAAGTCAACAAATTATAAAAGGAATATGCCCTATACCAGATCTCATATATAAAAGAAGAATCTGAGATAAAGGAATAGTAGAAATCTGAATGAACATAAGTGTTTTATCGAAGAGGAAACACTTCAGATCTCACAAACAAAGATAGTAATCTGAACCTTAACTTATCACATAAACAGACCTCTACTCTTAGAAATCTGTTCATCATAGAATTTCAACGATGGTATAAGAACCAGACTTGATACTTAACCGTGTGGATAAACATGAATTACAACGGTTACCTTCTTCTGAAGAACTCAAAATATCTTACGAAATTTCTGGAAAGGATCGAATAAGCTACTTGTAAGCTACTTCGATGAATGAATCATTGGAAAACTCAATAATTTGCCAAACGAACATCATTAAACCATTTTCTAAAACATCTTTGAATCAAAATTATAGTAAACGTAACTTTTGCAAAAACAGAGCATGAACTTCTGGTTTTCTTGAAGAACAGCCGAAGCCATCTTCCTCTTCTTTAAAACATACATAAACATATAAAAAGAATTGAATACATGCTTTCCATTGGTGAGCAAGAAATAGAGTTTACTTGCCTGAATTCTTTAACACAACAACAACAGCAATTCAAGCAAACTTCTACGCACCTCCTGTTTCTTTTTAAAAACTTTGAAAGGATTTTGTTCGGCTTCTTCCAAGAGAGCACCGCTTCTAAATGATTAAATTTGAAGATAATGATGCATGAAGCAGCTTAACATCCTATTTATATGCTTTAAAATGTCTAATGAAGGAGACACGTTTAATCAATATGCCAAAATCCACTAAAAGCGTACTCTGTTTTAAAATAAAAGATGTACAATGAACCCGAACGTTTTTAATTAAAACAAAAGATTCAATTGGCTTGTAGAAATTGACTAGAAATCTGCTATAATTGCATTCTTAACATCTAAATATCAACCCATAATAAAATGAAGGCTGAACATTGCGTAAGACATGAAATCTGGAAATTTAGCTTTTAAAGAAAGAAAGCTAAATAACATACACGTGAAGTCTGAAACTTGATCTATTCATGGATCGAAATAAAATAGCATTGTAATCCCTCAAATCTCATAAATTACTAATTGTGGACTAAGAAAAGATCTGGTCGTTACAATCTACCCCCCTTAAAAGAATTTCGTCCTCGAAATTACTTACTTAAAGAAATCTGGGTAGCTTTTCTTCATATCAGATTCAACTTCCCAAGTTGCTTCTCTTTCTGAGTGATTTGTCCATTGCACTTTAACCATAGGAATAGTTCTGCTTCTTAACTTACGATTCTCTCGTGCTAAAATCTGGTGTGGAACTTCTTCGTAAGTCAAGTCTGGTTCCAATTGAATGGGTTCATAGCTGAGAACATGCGAAGGATTCACAATGTATTTTCTAAGCGTTGAAATATGGAATACATTGTGAATAGTAGACATCTGAGGAGGTAGCGCTAAACGATACGCTAACGTTCCAACACGTTCTAAGATCTGGAATGGTCCAACATATCTGGGACATAGCTTTCCTTTCTTTCCAAATCTTAAAACACCTTTCATTGGTGAAATCTTTAGGAACATGTGATCTCCTATCTCAAAATTCAGATCTCTACGACGATTGTCTGCATAACTTTTCTGTCTACTTTGAGCAGCCTTCATTCTATCACGTATTCTTTTAATTGCTTCAGAAGTCTGTTCTACAATATCAGGTCCGATCTCAGTTCTTTCACCTACATCATCCCAAAGAATCGGTGATCTACATTTCCTACCATACAGAGCTTCGTATGATGCCATTTCTATCGAAGCTTGATAACTGTTGTTGTATGTAAACTCAATTCAAGGTAGTTTAGAATCCCAACTTTTTGCAAAATCAAGAACACTAGCCCGTAATAGATCTTCCAGTATTTGGATTACTCTTTCTGATTGTCCATCGGTTTGAGGATGGAATGTTGTACTGAAAGTTAATTTTGTTCCTAAGGCTTGGTGTAAACTTTTCCAGAATCTCGAAGTAAATCTGGGATCTCTATCAGATACTATAGAACTCGGGATCCCATGAAGTCTGACTATTTCCTTGATATACAACTCTGCATATTTATTCAATTCGTAAGTTGTCTTTATAGGAAGAAAATGTGCAGACTTGGTTAATCTATCAACTATTACCCAAATTGCATTAAATCCTTGAACTGTTCTGGGTAATCCTACTACGAAATCCATTGATATGTTATCCCATTTCCATACAGGTACAGGAAGTGGTTTCAACATTCCAGCGGGTCTTTGATGTTCTGCTTTAACTTGTTGGCATGTTAAACATTCAACGACGAATCTACAAATGTCACGTTTCATCCCTTGCCACCAAAACAGAGCTTGCAAGTCCTTAAACATCTTTGTTCCTCCTCGATGAATGGAATACGGCGAGTTATGGGCTTCGTTCAAAATCTCATTGTGCAAATTATCTGTGCGTGGTACCCATAATCGATCTTGGTATTTATCAATTCCTTCTTTCACCGCATACAGATTTGTTCCTCTGTTTTCATCTTGTTTCTTCCATTTCTGGAGTTGATCGTCTTTCGCTTGACCTTCTTTAATTATATCTTTTAACGTTGATTGGATCGTGAGAACAGATAACTTAGCAGCGTTCTCCTTTTTAACTATTCCCAGTTCAAATCTGTTAAAGGAATAGCAATCTTCAAAAATCCTTCTATGAACCTTCGATAATAACCAGCAAGTCCTAAGAAACTACGGATTTCTGTGACACTCTTAGGTACAGGCCAATCTCGAACAACTTCCACTTTAGAAGGATCTACTTCTATTCCATTTCTCGAAATAATGTGACCCAAAAATACAACTTTCTCAATCCAGAATTCACATTTGCTGAACTTAGCAAATAACTGTTTATTTCTTAAAATCTGTAAGATTTCTCTAAGATGTTCTTCGTGTTCACTTCTATTCTTCGAGTAAATCAAAATATCATCTATGAACACTATCACAAATTTATCTAGGAAAGGTTGAAATACCCGATTCATTAAATCCATAAACACATATTGCGCATTAGTTAATCCAAAAGGCATAACTAGAAATTCATAATGGCCATATCTTGTCCTAAAAGCTGTTTTAAAGAAATCTGCTTCTTTTACCCGTAACTGGTGGTAACCAGATCTTAGATCTATCTTACAAAATACTGTAGCTCCTCGTAATTGGTCGAATAAATCGTCAATCCTAGGGAGAGGATATTTATTCTTAATCGTTAACTTATTTAGTTCTCTATAATCGATACACAGGCGCATACTTCCATCTTTGTTCTTCACGAACAGCACTGGTGCACCCCAAGGTGAAGTACTTGGTCTAATAAATCTTTTATCCAATAAATCTTGGATCTGGTCCTTTAATTCCTTCATTTCCTTAGGAGCAAGTCTATAAGGAGGTTTCAAAATTGGAGCAGCTTCTGGTACTAATTCGATAGTGAATTCCAATTCCCGCTTTGGAGGTAAACCTGTGACATCTGTTGGAAAGACATCTGGAAATTCTCTCACGACATGCACATCTTCCAAATTATTTTTCTTTTCGGATTCTAAGGTTATAGCATTCACTAAAACTCCCTGGCATCCGCTTCTTAAACACTTCTGAGCTTTCATTGCTGATATTATCTTAGGAGCATTCTCAAAGCTTTGAATGAAAATGAATTTCCCTCTGGTAATTTAATATCAACAGACCTCTGCTTAAAATCTATAACAGTTTCGTACTTAGTCAACCAGTCTATTCCCAAAATAAAATCAAACTCAATCATGGGTAATACTATCAAATCTGCATAGACAATATTTCCCTGCAATTTAAGTTCTACGTTTTGAATCACCCAATTGGTTATTATACTTTCTCCAGTAGGAACATGAACACAGTATCCTACTTTTACCTCTACTGGTTTAATTGCTAATTGTTTAGAAAATCTATCTGATACAAAAGAATGAGTTGCACCAGAATCTAACAAAGCTACAGTGGACATGTTATCAACAAAAAATTTACCCGTCACCATGGTGGTATCTGTTGGAGCTTCTTCAGTAGTCATCACGTATGCTCTACTAGTAATGAGTTGTTGTTGTTTAGAAAATCTATCTGATACAAAAGAATGAGTTGCACCAGAATCTAACAAAGCTACAGTGGACATGTTATCAACAAAAAATTTACCCGTCACCATGGTGGTATCTGTTGGAGCTTCTTCAGTAGTCATCACGTATGCTCTACTAGTAATGAGTTGTTGTTGTTTTTGGGGACAATTTCTCGACATGTGGCCTGGTTTACCACAAGTATAACACACATTCTGCCCCTGAAGACACTGTCCCTTATGAATCTTCTTGCAAGTAGGACATGGCTGCCTATTTCCCGAATTTGGAATAGCAGAAATTGGTTGTGCAGCAATTGGTCCTTTCCCTTGCGATCCTTGTTGATTGTTGTTTTGCTTCTTAAATTTCCTGCGATCATTTTGCTGAAACACTTTCCTCTTTAATTGCCTTTCGTCATCGATTGCTTTCCAATCTTGTTCTTCCCGTAGAGCTTTATTAACAGCGGCTCTGTAATCTATAGGTTCTGCCAACCTAACATCGTGCTTAATCATGGGCTTCAACCCATTGGTGAAATGGCGAAGCTTGGAATCTGCATTTGTCCCTATCAGTGGAACAAAATAACATCCCCTCTCAAACTTACGGATATAATCCCGCATCGCCATCCCTTCTTGTTTGAGAGTTAAAAATTCACTCTGTAACTTCTCTCTAACATCAACAGTAAAATATTGCTCAAAGAAGACTCTCATAAACTCTTCCCAGGTAAGAATTTCCAAGTCCAACGTTAACTTGGCTCCTTCCCACCACATCATCGCATCTCCCCTCAGCATATAAATTGCACAACGGGGTCTCTCCAATTCTATTAGATGCAGATAATCAAATATCACTTCCATGGATTTAATCCATCTTTCTGCCACTTGGGGATCGGTAGTGCCAGAAAATTCTTGAGGTCTCTGCCTCCTAAAGTTCTCCTGAGGATCTTCTCTACTAATCATTCTACCCGAAGAATGACCATTCCCATTAGAGGTTTGATCAACTAATCGTTCTAGTAGTTGTGCCATACTATTGAGGACTGGATTAGTGCCTTCTGACTCATTATCTCCTTCGGCAAAATTCCTTCTTCCTCTACCTCGTCCTGACATATCTGTAAAGGGTAGTCCAAATCCACCACAATTCTATTATGAGAGATTACTACATGCTAAAAAATAAATTAAAACTCACAAATTGAAGTGACTGGAGAGATCTGCTCAGACTGGAAGTGTGTTTATCTCAAGGACCATTGCTCTGATACCAACAGAAACGACCCGTACTTTTATTAAAAGAATTCAAGAATTTTGGGGGTTCAATTGAAAGTTATAGGAAGTTCGAACATCAAAATACTAGGTCGCTACTAACTGTCTTTGGAATGAAATAAGAATAACATTCAAACTCTCAACGTAAACGAGAATCAGATTCTATAATTAAAAGACGCGGAAAATAGAAATCTGGTAATTTCAACAAAATGGTTACATTCCTTCGTAATGAAGTCTGGACAGATTTCTACAACATAGATACACTAGAAATCTGGTCTAGTATATACAACAACAAGAGTTTTGTACAGTACTAGATAACCCAAAAGGAAAACGTGAAATCTTGGAACAATAGAAACTGTGAAATCTGATGTCCACGATAAACACCTCCTTCCTTTCTGTTCAGCTCCCTCCAGCTCTTAACTGCTCATTACCTGCACTCAATGAAAACTAGTGAGCCAAAGGCCCAGCAGGTAAAGTCTGGAAGTATCAAACATAAAATAATCGTTCGTTAACTGGTACATACTGGAGTATGAAACTTTAAATACGCTTATGAATAAACAAGCGTAAAACATAACAGAGAAATCTGGAAAGGAACGAAAGCATAAAACATAACTCAATTCTGAAAACATTTTCTTTAAAAATTCCTTAGAGCTGTGATTAAAATCACACTTGTGCTCTTCATTCATTTTCTGAAAATTATGACAACACTTTAAACATTTGGTCCATTTCGTTTGATAAAACTCCTGATATCAGTCTTAGCACTATGGCTCATTGTTGAAGGGGTATATAGATCCGTCGATCCATAATCCTGATCCTTCCTTGGGTTTTGAAGGGGTATACAGTTCGTCAACCGTAATCCTGATCCTTCCTGGGGACTCTTTTTGTTGTCATAACTTAAAACATTTCTTAAAACCTTTTGCTCTTTGTTTCTTTCGTGAAATCTGTTTTCTTTCTCTTGAACGATTACTGGTTTTCTTTTGTCTAATGATGTTCTGGAATACTTCGAAATTTTCTGTAATACTTGCGAAGATGAAAACTGAATAAAATCTCTCAAATATGCTCAATTGAATCGAATAAATCTTTTGAAATGATTCGGAAATGAATAAGGATTCCAAATCTATGCTTTCTGTCTCAATCGAAGAAGTAAAGGATGAAATCTGTTTTTAAGGAACAGTAGAAATCTGAACCGAACGTATATTTCAACAAAGAAGAAATAAACCAGATCTCTGTTGGTCAAACCAGATGTCAACGCAACTTAATGAGTAAACTAGATGTCACCTAGCAAGACTATTCCCACCAGATGTCAACGGTCAACTCAGAAGTCAACAAATTATAATAGAAACATGCCCTATACCAGAGATCATATATAAAAGAAGAAATCTGAAATAAAGGAATAGTAGAAATCTGAATTAAACGTAAGTGTTTTATTATAGAGGAAACACTTCAGATCTCACGAACAAAGATAGAAATCTGAATTCTAACTTATCACATAAACAGACCTCTACTCTTAGAAATCTGTTCATCATAGAATTTCAGCGATGGCATAAGAACCAGACTTCATACTTAACCGTGTGGATAAACATGAATTACAACGGTTACCTTCTTCTGAAGAACTAAAAATATCTTACGAAATTTCTAGAAATGAATCGAATAAGCTACTTGTAAGCTACTTCGATGAAGAATCATTGGAAAACTCAAGTTACCAGACGAACATCATTAAACAATTTTCTAAAATATCTTTGAATCAAAATTACAGTAAACGTATCTTTTGCAAAAACAGAGCATGAACTTCTGGTTTTTCTTAAAGAACAGCCGAAGCCATCTTCCTCTTCTTTAAAACATACATAAACATATAAAACAGAATTGAATATATGCTTTCCATTGAGTGAGCAAGAAACAGAGTTTACTTGCCTTAATTATTTAACACAACAACAGCAGCAATTCAAGCAAACTTCTACGCACCGCCTGTTTCTTTTTAAAAACTTTGAAAGGATTTTGTTCGGCTTCTTCCAAGAGAGCACCGCTTTTAAATGATTAAATTTGAAGACAATGATGCATGAAGCAGCTTAACATCCTATTTATATGCTTTAAAATGTCTAATGACGGAAGACACGTTTAATCAATATGCCAAAATCCACTAAAAGCGTACTCTGTTTTAAAATACAAGATGTACAATGAACCCGAACGTTTTTAATTAAAACAAAAGATTCAATTGGCTTGTATAAATTGACTAGACATCTGCTATAATTGCATTCTTAACATCTAAATATCAACCCATAATAAAATGAAGGCTGAACATTGCGTAAGACATGAAATCTGGAAATTTAGCTTTTAAAGAAAGAAAGCTAAATAACATACACGTGAAGTCTGAAACTTTATCTATTCATGGATCGAAATAAAATATCATTGTAATCCCTCAAATCTCATAAATTACTAATTGTGGACTAAGAAAAGATCTGGTCGTTACAGTACTGTACGCTAACCATGACAGACTGGTTCTTGCAGGCACTATCAGTGATACCTAGGGGATCATGGGGCGATGTTTCTAGGCACTTTACCATGATCCGATGTGTCAGTCCGAAATTGTGATTTCAGAGTCGCAATTATTGTGGGCCAACGGCTAGCTGTATCCCTGAACCATTGAGGGTCACACAAGTACTGGTTTCACGATTCCCGCACGGAACTGAGCTCAATTTGTTGAGCATAGGAGGAGGAAGGATGGAAGTGCGATTTCCTAAAAGTCAACAGGGATTAAAGTTCAATTTCCCTAAAGTTTGGGCTAGTTTGACTATACATGAAACTTGGAGGGGCTAAACTGCAATTTTGGACTAGGTGGTCTGAAAAATTGTTTTCGAATCATAATACTCAGTTTTGTAAACTGTGTAGATCGGTCCGATCTGATCGTCGATCGAGATTATGATGGAGCCACGACAATGTACTTGAACCGAATGTTCATATGGACCTGGGCCCGCCCCAGGCCCATTGGGCCGGTCCATGCCCATCACATGTCTATTAATACTTGACCTAGGGCTACATTGTCTAAACAACAACTCTCACAAAACCCTAGACTATAGCTGCCGCCCCCCTCTCCTCTTCCTCCCTCTCAGCCGTCGCCCCTCACGCGCCGCCCGTCGTGCGCCGCCGCCGTCGTGAGCCGCCGCTTGTCGTGGTTGGGCTTGTTCCGACCGCCTCGACGAGGAGATTCCGTCCGTGAAAGATTCGTCACGTTTTCTAGTGCAGACTGACTAAGGAGTCGTGATTCCAGTCGTGGACCGGATTAGGAGAACGACAACCGCCAACCGTTGAAGTGCCAATTTCCTCGTGAAATTGGTCGGAGCCAGGCGCCTAGACGCCAGTAAGGTACCAAATCTAAACACCCTATGGATGTTTATTGTTGATTTATGTTATGTATTGATCGTTTCCGGTGCAAATTTTTACATCTTCCGCTGCGCCCCGGGAACGGGATCTGATCCGCCGCTGCGCCAACAATGACTACCACCTCTGCCATCTGTTGCACAATTTCTGGTCCAGGCTCCGTCTCTCTCCTATCTCATCCCAGTGAATTGGATATTTACACTTCCTCCCGTAATGTGCCTCATAGGGAGCCAAGACGGCTGGTTATTATTAAACAGTTCACGAAACAGCTTACAGGGCTAAACCAACTGCAATATTTACGGAACTCAGATCACAAGAAGAAACATACAAAACCCAATCTTCAATAGATAGCTTACGGCTCACAGGACAGAACTCCAACTCTAACTCTATGCAGCCTCGTCAGGGTTTAAAATCACACAAATCACTTGGCATATAAATTCAATCACCATTCAAAACTCAGAATATTTGAGGAGAAATAGAAGAAATTCACACGAGCAAATAATATGTCTAACCGGTGCAGTCAAAGAAAGCTTTGTACTTCCCTCATATTTGTAGAACTTACGGTAGGTAGCTTTGAAGCTGGACGGGGAAGAGATGCCGGGAACGCTTCGAGATTTCTCTCTAGAATCACAAAATCATCGGGTAAGAGAGAGGGAAAATGGAGCGGTGCTGTAGAGGGAAAACTAGGGCTCGGGGAATTTTGGTGAAGGAGAATATTTTGTGTGTGTGTTTGGTTTGTGTAGCGCCGTGTATATTTGGGGAGAAAAATCAGGTTGTAGATTTGAACAAATAACGTAGCAAGATTTGCTTCCAAAAATTTTTATCTCTTCCCTAAATTTAAGCTTTCGAAATTGGGGATAAAATGTTTGGTAAAAATTAGGGTAAAAAAAATGGGTTTTAAATAAAGAATGGATTTTAAAAACACCGTTTTTAGAAAACAGCTTCAAATAAAATGGATTTTATAAAAAAATTACTTTTACCTTGGTGTTCCCTTCGTCTCCAAATCCGGCTCTGTAGCACTTGTACTCAAAGTTTTAAAAATATATTTTTCATTAAAAAGATTTAAATAATTAAAGGCATTATAAATTATATAAAATAGGAGATTTAATACTACTTCTAAGGTAAGATAATTCCTAAATAGGGATAAATTTTCTAGGAGTTACAGTTATGGTGCAGTGGAGTAGACTTGGGCGAGAAGAGGCTAAACGAGAAGCAGAAGTTGAGATGAGTGGAGAGTGCCCTCATCCACGTGGGATGCTGATTTCTCCCTTGTATCTGTTTCTTTCCGGTTCGAGTTTCGTTTCTATCTAGTTCGTAACGGGTTGTGCGCTTTTGGTGATCCCTCTTTAGTAGTTGCGTTGTCATTTTCTTCGTCTTGTGCAAGCTGCTATGGGCATAATAGCGTAATAACACCTAGCTTAGAGATTCTGCTGTTTTGAGTGTAATCCGATCTGTGTAGAACGAGTTCAGAGGTGAACTATTTCGCTGGACATTACGTTAGTTTCTTGTTGTGAACTTTTTGTGGAGATCATCTTAGGAGCAAGCAAATTTGAGAGACGCTGTGTAGCGTAAGCTTCTAGAGGCTCAAGCGTAAGCTGAGTTCAGTTTAGAGATGTTCTGAGCACCGGTGAGCGTGCAATCAAACAATTTGAGAAATTGTTTCAATAATTAAAATATATACATGGCTATATAATTAGTTTTGGAAATTGTGATTTTCGGAAACTAATGTCATGAACTTAATTAATTAATTCAAGTGTTGAATTAACATTACACTAGTGGGTCCTTGTGGAGCCCAAATAATTAAAGGAACAATAATTCTTTTACTAGTGGGCTTGAAGGTGTTCAAGTGAGATTTAATTAAGCTCATGGGCCTATATTGTATAATATAGCCCAAATATACATACAATATACATGCAAGAGGGAGATGAAAGGTTGGAGGCAACTTTCACAATATACAAGGCATGTGTTTCTTGGATAGTGTAATTGGATTGACTCAAAAATTTCCATGTGCACGTCCCTTTTCTCCTTTTTATCATAATTTTTGACTTGGTTTTGAGTTTGAAAACTTGTGCTTCTCATAGTACAACACCCTCAATATTCTAGTGCATATTTTGGGTGGAACTATATTGCTAGTAGTGGACCTAATTTTGGAGTGTAGTCCATTTGAGCAAGGTGTGCTCTTGGAAGCTTGTAGAAGGTGTCTATCATTTCAAGAGCTAGATTATTTATAATCTAGTTGGAGACATCATAAACCTTTTGAAGGTTGATAGGTATAAATCTCTAAACACCATTTTGTTGGTTACTTATCTAGTATGCTACATGAGTGCTCAACTATTGTATTTTATGCTTCCGTTGCGTTGTTGAGCATGAGCTATCGGTGTACCAACACTGAACACGCAGATAAACTAGAGCTGATCAACTCAGATCGCAGGGTCCAGCTTTTGGTACCCCGAACAGTTTGTACCATCGGTTCATCTCACACATAAATAGCTCAACTTAGACGGCCAGATCGTGCATTCCCCTCTCAGCTCACACTAGTCAGGTCAGCAAGTCTACTTAGATAAACTCGGCGATTTGTCCAGATCGCGAACTAAAAACAGCCCAGAGCACTCGATCAGCTTAGGGTATGCAGATCAGCTCATCCACCCGGATCAGCTTGGGACTTCAGATCATACCACGCATTGAAAACAGCTCAGAGCACTCGATCAATTTAGGGTACACAGATCAGCTCACAACCCGAAACAGCTTAGGATTATCTACTCAGCTTACGACGGTCAAAACAGCTCACGGGGGTCAACTCAGCTCGCGGGGGTCAATTCAGCTCACGAGGGTCAACCAGCTCGCGACCTATTACGACGCCAATATAGCTTACGACTTAAGCTTACGGGCACAAATTACGCTGAAAGAATGGTAAATAGTTTACGACTTAACAAGTACAACAGCATAAGGTTAAGCTTATGGGCACAAATTACGCCCAAAGAAGGGAAACAGTTTGACAACTTAACAGGGGAAAAAAGCTTACGGGTTAAGCTTACAGTCAAGCTTACGCTCAAAGAAGGGAAAACAGTTTACGACTTAACAGAGGAAAACAAATTTCAGGTTAAGCTTAGGGGCACTTCTTACGAGGGTCAACTCAGATCATGGGGGTCAACTCATCTTAGGACATTCAACTTAGATCGGGGAGTCAATTCAGCTTACGGTCAGAAAGCATAGGACTCAACCAGCTTATGACTTAAGGAAGGGTAAAAAATTTACGAAACCCAGTTTATGTTCTCAGCAAGGATCGAAACATGGCTTGGACAAAACCCAATCCATGTCCGACATCTGGACCTTCTTCCTCGACACAAACAGCCCTTAGTCTGTGCTCTAATCTGAAATATCACCTAGCTAAACCTCAATTATCGCTCAAACCATCGACCTTTTCTTATGACTCGAATTATAGTCAGCCTCGTCACCGATAATTTGAGAAAAACATCATATTAACATCAATTCATAGCCTAATTATCCAAAATAGAACGCTTACGAAAAATACCCGCATAGTAATATGAATGAAAGGTGCATTCAACGGAAGATTTTGTCCTTGCCTTATGTTGAGAAGCTTACTAGGTGTCACGAAATTGGAAGATGTGGAGAACGCCGTGAACTCCGCCGATTTTGCTTCGAAATACTCTGAGCTGGTTGGGGAAGAGGGGAGGGGACGACAGAAGGGCTAGGTTTTCTCTCCTCTCCCATTTTTTTGAAACAATTGCGTGTGTGTATGTGTGTGTCCGAGACTCTTATTTAAATAAGCAAAAAGGTGTTTTAAAGTTGTCAAAGGATTAGAGATAAGGCTCCTACTCGAAAATCCCTATCTCATTCCCTTGTTTAAATTTCGAAAATTTTGGATAAAATATGAGGTTAAAACATGGTTTAAAAAATGATCTTTTAAAATTTTCATACTATAAAATTCCCAAAGCATAGGGAATGGCCTCAACAATTAATTTTATAAAAAAAATAATTTTAACCCGGTGTTCCCATCATCTCAATTCCACTTGTAGCACCTGTACTAAAATTCTGAAAATTTACTCGTCATAAATATTTTATATAATTATTATGGCAAAACTCTAAGGGCGAAATCAATATTGATATTAGAATAAATGAAAATAATACTAAGGCATGCGATTTTTAATAGCAAAAATATCTAGGAATTACAATACTCTCCCCTTACAAGAATTCCATCCTCCAAATTCGAAAACATACCAAAGAGTTCAGGGTAGCGTTCCTTGATGTCAGCCTCTACCTACCACGTAGCTTCCTCCTCGGAATGATTCAGCCACTGGACTTGACCATGGGATTGGTTCGATTGCATAGCTTCCTATCTTGTCTGCCTAAGATCCGAGTAGCTCGCTCCTCGATAGTTAGTTGTGGCGATAGTTGTAGCAGCTTGACACTAAACAAATGCGAGTGGTTCGACACGTATTTCCAAGCATAGATGTGGAAGACATTGTGTAGGGATTCTAGGCTCGATCGTAAGGATGCGAGGTAAGCTAACGTCCCCACTTTGTCAAGATCTCGAAGGGTCCTATGAATCTGGGTGCTAGTTTCCCTTTCTTCCCAAATCTCATCACGCCATTCATAGGAGAAACATTTACAAAAATGTGATCCCCGACTGTGAATTCTAACTCCTTCCTCCTCAGATCATCGTAACTCTTTTGTCGACTCTGGGCAGCTCTCATCCTATCCTGATCCTCGTCACCATGTTTGTCTTCTGGTGAACTATCTCAGGGCCCAGCTCTGTCCGCTCACCTGCCTCGACCCAATGGATGGGCGATCTGCACCTCCTCCCATAGAGTGCCTTATAAGGGGCTATGACGATGGAGTCCTAAAAGCTGTTGTTATAGGTGAACTCTACTAGAGGCAGCTTGGCTTCCCAACTCCCTTGAAAGTCTAGAGCACAAGCTCGTAGCAAGTCCTCTAGTATCTGGTTCATTCTCTTTTTCTGTCCATCTGTCTGAAGGTGAAAGGCTGTGCTGAACTGTAGCTTCGTCCCAAAGAAGCATGTAGACTCCTCCAAAAAACTGATGTAAACCACGTGTCTTTGTCCGACACAATCGAGACTGGTATCCCATGTAGCCTCATGATCTCCAGTATATACAACTCTATGTACTGCATCATGGTTAATGTCGTCTTCACCGACAGAAAATGTGCCGACTTGATGAGTTGGTTCACAATCACCCATATATAATTCAATCCCCTAACAATCCTCGGTAATGCCACAACAAAGTCCATCAAAATGTTCTCCCACTTACACTCTGGAATAAGGAGCGGCCTCAGTAGTCCAGCGGGTCTCTGATGTTCTATCTTGACCTGTTGGCAAGTCGAACACTCGGACACAAAAATATTGATATCGCGCTTCATGCCCGGCCATCAATACAACTACTGTAGGTCCCTGTACATCTTCGTGCTCCCTGGGTGAACCGAATAAGATGACGCGTGAGCCTCTGTCATAATCAACTCTCTCAGTTTATCACCTGAAGGAACCCAAAATCGTCCCATAAACTTCACAATCCCATCTCCCATGGTGTAGAGTCCACTGCCCTTCTCCTCATCTCTCAATCTCCACTTTTACAACTGCTCATCACTAGACTGACTATCGTGAATTTGATCTAGTAGAGTGGATTGTATGGCCACATAATACAGTTATGAGCTATCCTTGCAGTTTAATCCTCTAGTCCAAAAAAGCTCTGAACCTCTCGCTATAATGGCTCTGTAACCGTCAGATGAGCTACAACTACGGTATTCCTACTCAATGCATCGCCCACAACATTAACTTTCCCCGGATGTTAGCTAATCTCACAGTCGTAATCTTTCACCAACTCTATCCATCTCCTCTGTCTCATGTTCAACTTCTTCTGCATGAAGAAATACTTCAGGCTCTTGTGGTCGATGAATATTTTGCACTTCTCTCCATACAAATAGTGCCTCCAAATCTTGAGTGAAAAAATGACTGCTGCTAGCTCCAGTCATGAGTCGGGTAATTCCTCTCGTGCACTTTCAGCTATCTGGATGCTTATGCTATAACCCTATCATTCTGCATCAATACTGTGCCTAGGCCTAGCTTAGATACATCGGTGTAGATCACGAAATCACCTTTCTCTGACGGAATAGCTAAGACAGGCGATGATATGAGGGCTTGCTTCAAAGTATCAAAACTGCGTTAGCTGTGAGACCCCGATTAATTGAGGTAATTAGTATCTTAATCATGTTTAGATTAAGGGTTCATCATCCGAGATTATCCAGCTGGAGAGCTATCACATTTCACGCTAAGCTGATGGTGTAAGCTGTTCGGGTTTCAGCTTGAGTTAGCACTGGCGAGAGCTGTTAGAGTGGTCGTATTGCTCTTGGATGTTGGAGCATATTAGAGTTCCAGCTTAGAGGTAAGATGGTATGTTACGAGAGCTGGTTCGATGCGTGGAAGCCCTATAAAACTGCAAATATCAGATGCATTCCTTGGCACTGCCCATGCTCTAGATGCCTCCAACTTAGATGGATCAACCTCTACCCATCAGCTAGAAATCATGTGACCGAGGAAGGCCACTCTCCCCAGCCAGAACTCACACTTGCATATAGCTTCCTCTCTCTCAGTACCCCTAGAATATTCCGCAGATGCTGGTCGTGCTTCTTCCCGTTCCTCGAATAAATGAGAATGTCAACAATGAATATGATGACAAACTAATCAAGGTACGGATGAAAAACTTGGTTCATGAGATCCATGAAGACCGCTGGTGCATTATTCAATCCGAAAGTCATCACCAAGAACTCGTAGTGGTCATAACTAGTCCTAAACACTGTCTTTTGAACATCTTATTCTCTCACTTTCAGCTGATTGTAGCTAGAGCAAAGATCTACCTTGGAGAATATTGAATCTCACTGCAACTGATCAAAGAGATCCTCCACTTGAGTCAATGGGTACTTATTCTAGACA
This sequence comes from Dorcoceras hygrometricum, assembly GCA_001598015.1. NCBI lineage: Eukaryota > Viridiplantae > Streptophyta > Magnoliopsida > Lamiales > Gesneriaceae > Dorcoceras > Dorcoceras hygrometricum. Next base: position 446,046 of record KQ994192.1, read on the forward strand.
ATCATTGTGTTCAACTCTCTGTAATCGATGCAGAGTCGCATACTACCATCCTTCCTTTTCACAAAAATCACAGGCGCATGCCATGGGAAAACACTAGGGCGACTGAACCACCCCTAGTCTAGTATATCCTGAATCTGCTCCTTCAACTCTTTCATCTCGGTAGGAGAAAGACAATACGGTGCCTTAGATATTGGCACAGTACCTAGCAGCAACTCGATAGAAAACTCCATCTCTCACTCATGTGGAACTCCAGAAACGTCCTCGTGGTAAACATTGGTGTACTCTTGTACTACATCTATGTCTGACAGTGAAGGGGCCTTTGGTAAGGTAGTCGTCGTAATGCTGGATAAGAATGACGAGCATCCAATATCAATGGGATTCCTCTCCTGTAAGAACGATATGAGTCGAGGCTTCCTCGTGCATTGTGCTGCCATGAAAACAGATGAATCCCCTCCAAGGGATATAAGTCGTACCGTCCTATCCTGGAGGTCAATTACTGCAAGGTAACCAGACATCCAGTCCATCCTGAGAATGATGTCAAATGCCGGCATCGGGAATATCATCAAATCTGTGAATGCAGTTCATCCTAAAGCACCATCTTGAGGTTACCGACACTGCTGACTGTACGCAACTCTTCTCCCGATGGGATCATCAATAGTAAATTCTCCGACAAGCTCTCCTGAGCAATACCCACCCATCGCACAAACTTATCCAAAATAAAATAGTGTCGCCCCTGAATCGAATAAAGCTCTGGTGGCTAATCCTAATACAACTATTCTACCTATGATAGATATTACGCATGCACAAACGACAATCTTACTATTCATGAACCACGTTGAACCATTTCATGGAATATAACATGTCTACTTCACACTTTCTCAAAAAATTCTAGGTGTAAAATGTTGCTGGGAAAAGCGGTGGCGGATCCAGATCCCGTCTCCCGACGGCGCAGCGGAAGTTTAAAATTAGCGCCGGGAAACATTAAATACAATAAAACAAATCAACAAACCATTCATAGGGGGTTCTTTGATTGTTACCTTGCTGCCGACAGGCGCCTGGCTCCGACCAAAATCACAAGAAGACTGGATCTTCACGGTAGGCGGCGGTAGATTACGTCTAATCAGGTCCACGACCGGATTTGATCTTCCTCCGATCAGCCTGCACTAGAAGGCTGATGGATTTTATCATGAACGGAATCACCTCTTTGCACGGATCAGAACAAGTCCAATCGTGCGAAGATCGGACGACGGCGGGCGGCGGGCGGCGGCGTGATGCGGCGGTCGGCGAAGTGAGGTGAGGGAGAGGGAGGCGGCGTGTGGTTCTAGGGTTTTGTTATGATGCTTGTTTTGTTCAACCCTAGGCTCAAGACTATGTATAGGTGTGATGGGCTTGAACCGGCCCATTGGACCTGGGGCGGGCCCAGTCCAACGTATGAACATTCGGTTCATCTGCATCATCGTGGTTTCATCATAATTCCGATCGACGATCAGATCAGATCGATCGAATCAGTTTCCAAAACTGAATATTACGATGTGAAAACAATTTTCAGATTACTTAGTCCAAAATGACAGTTTTGCCCCTCAACAGCGGGAAATCGCAATTTGACCTCTGTTGACTTTTGGGAAGTCGCACTCCCTAAAATTCTCCTCATATGCTCAACACATTGAGCTCAGTTTCCCTATGGGAATCACGAATCCAGTACTTGTGTGACCCTCAATGGTTCAGGGATACAGCTAGCCGTGGGCCCACAACCATTGCGGCTCCGAAATCACAATTTCGGACTTGCCCAAAGGATCATGGTAAAGCGCCTAGAAACATCGCGCCATGATCCCCTAGGTATCACTGATAGTGTCTGCAAGAACCAGTTGGTCGTGGTTAGCGTACAGTACGGTCCTTTCAATCCATATATCCCGATCAGATCAACGACCATTGGTAAATCGAGAGTCGCGCGATGTCGTGACGGCTGAATTCTTCTAGGGTTTGGTTCGGGCCTGTCCCGGGCAGCCCGTGAAGTTTTCGGGCCGGTATACGATATCGGGCCCGTTTTGGTCGATTTTGAAATTTTGAGATTTTTGGGCCTAAAATTGTTTTAAGCCCAATATGATATAATTAAAATTAGCAAAATATGATTTTAATTGTAAAATATGATTTTATAATGAAATATGATTTTGTTGATTAAAATTTGATTTTATTGATAAAACACGATTTTATTATAAAATGCGATTTTATGATTAAAATATGATTTTGCGATAAATAATTGGATTATTTAATTTATGCATGTTAATTAGATTATCTGCATGATTGGGATGATCGAGAGCCGTGCCCAATTTGTTAGGTGTATGCGATAGGTTTTTGTGATTCGTTTGTATTAATATTTTGATTATCATTTCAAGTGGGCCTGTTTTTGGCCCGTTCCCACCCCTTGATAAATGTATCCCTTGTATGTCATGGTAAATTTAAATGTAAAATTACAAGATTTAGTGGGAGGACATCCGAAGACGGTGGACATGACGATCAAGAATATTGAAGATCGAAGATCTGTAAAACCGGAAGCATTGTAATAGGATTGCATTGCATATTGCATTACCCCTAGGATTGGACCCAGGTCCGTGGCTGGCAACCGTGGACCGCATAGCTCTCGCGATCGATCATCCCAATATTTTTATCTATGTGATATATAGTTAGTTGAATCCGCATGTTACATGTTTTAAATTTGATTTAAAATAAATGCCTGAGACCAATTTTTCAAAAATAAAATCCCTCGTTTTAAATATGATTTAAAAATAATATCAAGATAAATGTTTATTCGATAAACTAAAGGGTATTTAAAATTGTTTAAATTATCCCTACCTTCCATCAACAATGGGTGTACGTCGATGCTACCCTTATACATGGCCCGGCTCATATTATTGAGGGGTTCATGTATGCCGGAAAGCTGTCCACGCCATTGACAATTGTTGTGAGTCGGCTGGAACTCCCTTTAACGTTGGCTCATATTATTGGGGACGTTAAGGGGACCGTCCTTCACGACTCAACATTGATGGGTAATCTTGACACGTGATAGTAAACGGCGTCATAATATTGGGCCCTTACTGGACATGAGGTGAATACATGGAGGTTGCACCGGTTGCAATCGGAAACTACCTTTTGGGGGTCATGGATGACTGATATTATTCGGGTCCATGATCGCTTAATTGGGCTCTGTGTACCCACTAAATAAACTTGCTTTCTCGATTTCATTAGAGGGTGGTTAAATCGTTAAAATAGTGGGAGGGTAATTCATAAAACTTAACGACCATGTTTT
>KQ994471.1:12339-29155 GCA_001598015.1 Dorcoceras hygrometricum
TGAGATGGATCTGGCTCATACTTCATCAACATGGAAACATGAAAGACATCATGTAGAGAGGACAATTCTGCTGGCAACAACAGCCGATAAGCTAAAGGGTCAATCCTCTCTAAGATCTCATAAGGACCAACATAACGAGGGGCTAACTTACCCTTCAGACCAAATCGCATAACACTACGGAAAGGGGAAACCTTCAGGAAAACACGATCACCAACCTGAAACTCTAAAGGCCTACGCCTCTTATTCGCATATCTGGCTTGGCGATCTTGTGCAGCTTTCATACGTTGACGGATTAGATCCACATGATCTCTCATCTGCTGCACAAACTCTGGAGAAGACAGCTGCTTCTCCCCCACTTCTTCCCAACACACAAGCGATCTGCACTTCCTGCCATACAACGCCTCAAACGGTGCCATGCCAATCGATACTTGATAGATGTTATTATATGAAAATTCCACCAAGGACAACGAATCCTGCCAGCTACCACTGAAGTCCATCACAACAGCTCTTAACATATCCTCCAAAATCTGGATAGTTCGATCAGATTGGCCATCTGTCTGGGGGTGATACGCTGTACTCATAGCCAATCTAGTCCCTACAGCTGTCTTCAAAATCTTCCAAAACCTGGAAGTAAACCTCGGATCTCGATCTGAAACAATCGAAACAGGCACACCATGCAGACGTACTACAAAATCTATGTACAACTTCGCCATTTTCTTCAAAGAAAACGTCATACCATAGGGAATGAAGTGCGCAGACTTCGACAATCTATCTACGACCACCCAAACAGAAGAAACAGAATAGTCCTCAAGATATCCAGCTCTTACCTTCAACTTTAGCTCATGGATGGAAGGATCTGTCCTTTGAGCAGCTTTAATGCTCGCAACAACCTGTGGCTCAACTTGAAAAGAAGAAACCACAACAAAATCCTCAGCTGGGTAAAACTGCCAACCAGTAGTGCTAAGATGCTCACGATCCTTAGAAGAATACAACGATGCAAGCATTGCTCCTTGAGCCTTTCTGCTCAATGCATCAGCAACTACATTCACTTTCCCAGGCTGGTATTGGATCTCACACTCAAAATCCTTAAGCAGCTCCATCCATCTACGCTGTCTCATATTCAAATATGGCTAGCGAAAACAAATACTGAAGGCTCTTGTGGTCTGAATACACCACAAATTGCTCGCCATACAAATAATGACCAAATCTTCAAAGCAAATACTACAGCTGCTAGCTCCAAATCGTGAACTGGGTATCGAGTCTCATGCGGTTTCAGCTGCCGTGAAGCATAAGCAATGACCCGACCATGCTGCATCAACACACAGCCCAATCCATTGAGCGAGGCATCTGAACACACCACGTAACCACCTGAACAAGACGGCAAGGCTAACATAGGAGCAGATGTTAACTTCTCTTTGAGCAACTGAAAACTGTTCTCACATTGCTCAGTCCAAACAAAACGCTTGTCCTTCTGGGTCAACTGTGTCATTGGCTTAGCTATGCTAGAAAAGCCTTCGATAAAACGACGATAATAGCCAGCCAGACCCAAGAAACTACAAACCTCCGTCACACTCTTGGGGCGTTCCCAACTGACAACAGCTTCTACCTTACTGGGATCAACCGAAATCCCATCTGCTGAAATAACGTGACCCAAAAACACAACACGATCCAGCCAAAACTCGCACTTAGAAAACTTGGCGTACAGCTGCGAGTCTCTAAGTGTCTGAAGAACAACTCTCAAATGCTCCTTGTGCTCCAAAGGAGTCTTCGAATACACAAAGATGTCATCGATGAACACAATCACAAACTGATCGATGAACTCTCGAAAAACACTATTCATCAAGTCCATGAAAACTTCTAGGGCATTCGTCAAACCAAAAGGCATAACCAGAAACTCGAAATGCCCGTACCTCGTACGAAAAGCAAGTCTTCGCAACATTTGAATCTCTTATCCTCAGCTGATGGTACCCTGAATGCAGATCGATTTTCGAATATACAGCCGAGCCTTGCAGCTGATCAAACAAGTCATCGATCCTAGGAACACGGGTACTTATTCTTAACAGTAGCTTTATTCAACTGGCGGAAATCTCAACTCCGCAGGCGCCAAATGATACGGGGCACGAGAAATCGGAGCTTTGCCAGGCACCAGCTCAATGCTGAAGTCAACCTCCCTCCTCGGATGAAAACCAGGAATCTCCTACGGAAACACATCGGGAAAATGACGCGCCACTGGAACATCACTAAGCTGCACACGCGAAGAAGAATATGTGTCTAACGCATAAATCATAAAACCAGCGTTCTCTGCTGACAATAGGCTGAACATCTCCATCGCTGAGATCAACGGATCTTCGACTGAGAATCGTGGCCGTAGAAGTTCCACTTCTCGCCAAACTGAGGCCTAAAACGCACGATCCCATGGAAACAATCCACGAAGGCCCTATAACTCGATAGAACGTCCATTCCTACGATACAGTCGAAATCCCACAATGTTATCCTAATCAGGTTCGCTACTAAAACGTTCTCGCCGAACCTAAGAATGCCGTCCAATACAATCTTGGGAGAGTAGGCTCGCGCCAACGGGAGTTGCAACAGAAACAACATCTCACAACACAGTGGTACACAGACCATGCTCAATCACAAAAGCATCAGCAATAAACGAATGGGATGCACCAGTATCAAACAACACACGTGCAGGATAATCGAAAACAAGACAAGTACATGTAATCACCTCGCTCGGTGTGCCCTCCGCCTGCTCCCTAGTAATGGCATTCACTTGGGCTTGCTGGGAAAAAGCGATATGCTGCTGGGAAGACTGTCCGAAACGCGACGGACCAGGCTGCTGAAATGGCTTAAATTGCGTCTCCCCTATTCTCTACTGCTGTTGCTGCTGTCCAAGAAAAGGACGACCCCTAGACGATCCACCACGTCCCTGCGGTGGTGCTGCAACTTGCTGAGATCCAGCTAATGGACACACTCTCGCAAAGTGCCCATACTGTCCACAAATGTTACACGATCCTTGCACCCCAGTACACTGCGTCGAAGGGTGCCTGCCGCCACAAAATCCACAATACTCCACCTTCGAGCCACTGCTGCTAGAACTACCAGTACCAGAAGAACTAGAACCTCCTTTCTTCTTGAACTGGTGACCACGAGGCCTAAACCTCTGGCATCCCGACTGCTGAGCTAACTGCTGCTGCGGGGAAGGCTGAGACGATTGGGACGATGGGGAAGGCTGCGCTCCCTGAATCGCTAGGCGACTACTCTACGCCACCTGTGGCCTACGAGACCGACGATTCTTCAACCCCTCCTCGATATCAATCACGCTATCCACAGCCTCTGCATAGCTCTTCGGTTTACTCGACAAAACCAAGGTATACAGCTCCTCATTCAGCCCTTCAAGAAACTTAGTCCTCTTCGCTCTCTCTCGGCCAGCAACATGCGGCACATATGCAAGAAGGGAAGAAAACCTACGGGCATACTCTCTAGCAGACATGGAACCCAGCTCCAAGTTATCGAACTCACTTTCACGAGCGTTCACGTAGGACTCCGGGACATACTCCTGACAAAAAGCAACACAGAAACTGTCCCATGAAATCCCCACTCCAGTCTCTTCCAAAGTCCTCGAAGCGCCTCTCCACCAACGCTCCGCACCTTTCCTCAGCTGGAAGGTAGCTAAGCTCAACTTGAGCTCATCATCGTACTTCACACGGTTGAATAGACCCATGATATGCTGCAACCAAGAGTCAGCATCCTCACTAGACTCATCCCCATTGAAAACCTGAGGACTCATCCGCTGGAACCTAGCCATCACCAGTTCCATGCTATCCACGCGGGCTGCCAACTCGTCAACCTCTTCTTCAACCCGACTATTGTCAGGCCTCGTGCTCAAATCGGAGATAAAACATACAAACACATGCGGAAGCTATCAAAAAGCGGGTAAAATTTTTGCTTTTGGCCTGACGATTTAAAATGATATAATTTAAAATAAAGCAATACTCAAAATATATCCCAGTACATAAAAACAACCAACAATAGCATACAACAACCACAACCACATGTATCAGACTCCAACTGCAAAATACAATAACGAAGCGCAGGGTATCCCCCTGGCTAACTGATACATATATATAAATATACTATACGCTACTGGGATACTCAACCACCTTCTGGGGCACCACCAGCTGGACTAAAACCACGACCAGCTGTAAAACCTGGGTTTCCTGAAAACAACACAACAAGGAAAACAACCAAGCCCCAGAGGGACATGGGGTCAAACCCCAGTACGGAGATCAACTATAAATAGCAGTAAACAGCAGGAATGAAATGCAGATGCTATGCATGAGAAAGGAGACAACAGCTCAAAGGAAACTGCAACAGAAATATGTGTCCACGGTGAGTGTAGGACATGTGGGTGCTACCCACTCACCCCTACTCTCCCACCCTTACCAGATGCATCAACACCCAACCTATGAACTGTGGTAGCTAGCCACTCGGCGCATAGCGGAAATGAGAGTGCGGAATCGCCTCTCGCCCTCGCATCCTGGTAAAAAACAAAGAAGCAACAACGAAACAAGGCAAAGGCTGCCACAACGGAAATGGAATGTCATGCGTGTATGCAACATGCTGGAACACAAGAATATGAACATATGCAACGCAGCAATTAAACAAAAATAGCATACACAGTCCTCAACCAGGACAACAACAAAGCACGGCAATCCAACACAGCCACCTCGCAATTCATCCAAGCCAAGTTCCACGCTGAATTACAAGCTCAAGATCCGTACATTAATTCCTAGCTCAATTACCACAATATAAGCTCAAGAAAACTGGTTCCAACCTGCTCAAATATACGACACACAGATTTCAGGGAAGCTACACAGAAAGTTGCGGTCAACCATAGAACGCACGACTGGAAGCTACAACTCAACCAGATAATTATCATCCTAAAACATCTTAACAGGAAGCTTAAACAACAACTAGAGACAAGATCTCAACCACTAAACCGAGAAACTACCTGCGCACAGCAACTACACGAACAGGGAAAAACTGCTGCCGCTTCGCGATCTCACCCTGGACAACCGTAGCTTCCAAGATCGGTATAGGATGAAAGAGCCTGAAACTCAAGAGGTCGACGCCTCTTATTTGCATAACTGGCTTGGCGATCTTGGGTAGCCTTCATCCGCTGTCTAATAAGATCCACATGATCTTTCATTTGCTGCACAAAGTTAGGGGCAGATAGCTGCTTCTCCCCCACTTCTTCCCAACACACTGGCGATCTGCACTTCCTGCCATATAAAGCCTCAAACGACGCCATGCCAATCGTCACCTGATAGCTGTTATTGTACGAAAACTCAACCAAAGACAATGCGTCTTGCCAGCTACCTCCAAAATCCAACACAACAGCTCGCAATATATCCTCCAACGTTTGGATAGTTCGCTCAGATTGGCCATCTGTCTGGGGGTGATACACGGTGCTCATCGCCAATCTGGTACCCAAAATCTCGTTTGCAAAACTCTTCCAAAAACCTGGAAGTAAATCTCGGATCTCGGTCAGAAACGATCGAGACGGGCACACCATGCAGTCTTACAACAAAATCAACGTACAGCTTCGCCATCTTCTTCAACGAGAAGGTCATCTCATAGGGAATAAAATGTGCAGACTTCGACAAGCGGTCTATAACCACCCAAATATCATCGCATCCTCTGCTGGAACGAGGCAGATGCGTCACGAAATCCATAGCAATGTGCTCCCAATTCCATTGGGGCACTTCCAAACTCTGCAACAGACCACCAGGTCTCATCCTTTCGGCCTTAACCATATGGCAATTCAAACAACGAGCAACAAAACCAGCAACGTCGCCCTTTAGGCCAGCCCACCAAAAGTGCGGCTTCAAAGCATGGTACATCTTCCGTGCACCAGGATGAACACTATGTCTGCTGCAATGCGCTTCCCGAAGGATATCCTCCTTCAAATCAATCAAATTGGGCACAACCAACCTGCCCCAGAAACGCAAACAACCATCGAGAGAGATAGAATAATCCTCAAGTTCGCCAGCCCTGACCTTTAACTTCAATTCGTGGATAGACGGATCAGTTCTCTCAGCTGCTCGAATGGTAGAAACAATCTGTGGCTCCACTTGGAAAGAAGAAACCACCACACAATCCTCAGCCGGGTAGAATCTCCAACCCGTAGTGTTAAGATGATCCTGATCCTTAGAGATGTACAACGACGCAAGCATCTCACTAGCCTTCCTGCTCAAAGCATCGGCCACTACGTTCGACTTCCCAGGCTGGTACTTAATCTCACAATCAAAGTCCTTTAGCAGCTTCATCCACCGACGTTGTCTCATGTTCAAGTCAGGCTGCGAAAACAGATACTGGAAACTCTTGTGGTCGGAGTACACCACAAACTGCTCGCCATACAGGTAGTGACGCCAGATCTTCAACGCAAAGACCACCGCTGCTAACTCCAAATCATGTACGGAATAACGAGTCTCGTGCGGTTTCAACTGCCACGAGGCATACGCAATGACTCGACCATTTTGCATCAACACACAACCCAATCCATTGAGCGAAGCGTTAGAACAAACAACAAAACCACCTGAACCGGACGGTAGAGCCAACACAGGCGCAGTAGTCAACTTTTCCTTGAGCAGTTGAAAAGCATTCTCGCACTGCTCAGTCCATACAAACCTCTTGTCCTTCTGAGTTAATTGAGTCATCGGTTTTGCTATACTAGAGAATCCCTCAATGAAGCGACGATAATAGCCAGCCAGACCCAAGAAACTACGAATCTCGGAAACATTCCTGGGACGTTCCCAGTTCAGAACGGCATCAACCTTGCTAGGATCCACAGAAATCCCCTCAGCTGAAATCACATGTCCCAAGAATACGACGCGATCCAACCAGAACTCACACTTGGAAAACTTTGCATACAACTGTTGGTCTCTCAACGTCTGAAGGACAATACGCAAATGCTCCTTGTGCTCCAAAGGAGTCTTCGAATAGACTAAGATGTCGTCGATGAGCACGATCACAAACTGATCGATAAACTCGTGGAAAACTCGGTTCATCAAATCCATAAAGACTGCAGGCGCGTTGGTCAAACCAAACGGCATCACCAAAACTCAAAATGTCCATACCTCGTACGAAACGCAGTCTTCGCGACATCCTGATCTCTCACTCTCAGCTAATGGTACCCGGAACGAAGATCAATCTTTGAATACACCGCAAAACCCTGCAACTGATCAAACAGATCATCGATTCTCGGCAACGGGTACTTGTTCTTGACAGTGGCTTTATTCAACTGGCGAAAATAAATGCACATCCGCATTGAGCCATCCTTCTTCTTCACAAATAGAATGAACGCTCCCCACGGTGACATACTAGGTCAAATAAAACCTTTCTCCAGCAAATAATCTAACTGCACCTTGAGTTCTCTCAACTCCGCAGGCGCCAGACGATAAGGAGCACGTGAAATCGGAGCTATGCCAGGCACCAGCTCTATGCTGAAGTCAAGCTCCCGCCTCGGAGGAAAACCAAGAATCTCCTCCGAAAACACATCCGGAAAATGTCGCACCACAGGAACATCACTGATCTGAACACGGGAAGAAGAGGATGCATCCAAAGCGTAGATCATAAAGCCAGCATATTAACGAAACTAACCTTCAATAGTTCTTCCTAGTCCACAACCGGACAATACATTAATCTTCCCCTGTGTCCTCTCATGCAGAAGAGGCCTCACGACCTGATATCAGAAAGAAAATTCAACTCCATCTTCCGTGTTGCATTATTAAAGAGAACAGTAGAAACATGGGACAAACCTTCCAACAAGCAGAGAAGACACACGGGAAGAAGAGGATGCATCCAAAGCGTAGATCATAAAGCCAGCATTCCCCAAAGACAAAAAACTAAACATCTCCATCGCTGAGACCGAGGGAATCTTCGATCTAGAGTCCTGGCCGTAGAAGTCCCACTTCTCGCCAGACATAGGCCTAAAACGCACAATCCCATGGAAGCAGTCCACGGAGGCCCTATAGTTGGACAGCACATCCATCCCAACTGCAATCAAAATCCCAAAGCATCAACGGATCAAGTTCGCTAGCAGGACATGCTCACCAAACCGCAACACACCATCCAACAAAACCTCCTGGGAGAACAGGCTCACACCACCAGGGGTAGAAACAGAAACGGCATCGCGCAAAGGGATGGTACACAGACCATGCTCAACAATAAACGAATCAGAAACAAACAAATGCGATGCACCGGTGTCAAACAACACACGAGCAGGAAAGTCAAAGACAAGACATGTACCTCCAATCACCCGGCTCGGTGTCTCTACGGCCTGCTCCCTCGTAATGGCGTTAACCTGAGCATGCTGAGGTACAGAGAAGAAAGGCTGAGACGACTGCCCAAAGCGCGAAGGGCCAAGCTGCTGAAAAGGCCTAAACTGAGTCTCACCCAAACGGGGCTGCTGAAACTACTGAGAACGGCCCCTAGACTGACCCCCACGACCCTGAGGCTGGGCCACGGTCTGCTGTGATCCAGCTGACGGACAAACTCTAGCAAAATGCCCGTACTGACCACAAAGGTTGCAGGAGCCCTGCACACCTACACACTGCGTGGAAGGATGCTTTCCACCGCAAAAGCCACAAAACTCAGTACGAGATCCACTGCTACTCGAACTGCCTGAACCAGAAGAGCCAGAACCTGACTTCTTCTTAAATTGCTGACCGCGGGGTCGAAACCTCTGACGGCCAGACTGCTGAGCCATCTGCTGCTGATGCTGCTGCTGTTACGGCTGATGGGCTGACTGGGAGGACTGAGAAGACTGCGCTCCCTGAATCGCAGGACGACTAACCTGCGCCGCCTGCTGCCTACGAGCACGATGATTTTGCAAACCTTCCTCGATATCAATAGCAGTGTCAACTGCTTCAGCACAGCTCTTTGGTTTGCTGGTCAACACCATCTGATACAACTCCTCATTCAAGTCTTCAAGGAATCGAGTCTGCTTGGCCCTCTCCCGACCAGAAACATGGGGAACGTACGCCAACAGAGAAGAAAACTTCCTAGCATACTCCCGAACAGTCATGGAACCCTGCTCCAGATGGTCGAACTCCCGCTCCCGGGCGTTCACATAAGACTCGGGCACATACTCTTGTCGGAAGGTCTCGCAGAAACTGTCCCAAGAGATCCCAACACCGGTCTCCATCAAGGTACTCTAAGCGCCTCGCCACCAGCGCTCTGCTGCCTTCCTAAGCAATAGGGTCGCTAAACTCAGTCGAAGATCATCATCGTACTGCACCCGATCAAAAATACCAATGATGTTATGAAGCCACGAGTCCGCATCCTCACTGGACTCATCACCATTGAAGACTGGAGGGTTCATCCGCTGAAACCGTGCTATAACAACATCCATCCTCTCGCAGAAGGTGCCGCAATCTCATCTTCCTCCTCGTTGCTAACACGAGTATGACTACGGGCACTACGCCTGTCCTCATTCTGTCCTGCTGATTCCTCAAACTGCCCCCTAACTCTACCACGACGTCTAGGCGGCATCTACGAAAACACTCAAGGATCAAGCAAAACATAGATACGGCATAGATAGCATAAAAAACAGAAATATGCTACACGTAGTCACATAACCAAGCACATGCAACACACCACACTGTGCCTAGACTCGAGTGTGATAAAAGAAATCGAGCTTATCCCAGCTTAAGCTCTGATACCAAAAATGTCAGGCCTCATGCTCAAATCGGAGATAAAACATACAAACACATGCGGAAGCTATCAAAAAGCGGGTAAAATTTTCGCTTTTGGCCTGACGGTTTAAAATGATCAAATATACGACACACATATTTCAGGGAAGCTACACAGAAAGTTGCGGTCAACCATAGAACGCACGGCTGGAAGCTACAACTCAACCAGCTAATTATCATCCTAAAACATCTTAACAGGAAGCTTAAACAACAACTAGAGATAAGATCTCAACCACTAAACCGAGAAACTACCTGCGCACAGCAACTACACGAACAGGGAAAAACTGCTGCCGCTTCGCGATCTCACCTGGACAACCGTAGCTTCCAAGATCGGTATAGGATGAAAGAGCTCTTCGAGAGGAGTCCAACGCTACCTTGAACGTGAAAAATGGTTGTCGGAATCGACGGGAAATAGCCGAAAAAGTTCACGATGAACAGTGTTTAGGGTTAGAGGAAACAGAGGTCGACTAACGGGGAAATAAAATGCTAAGTATGGGATCTGGTAAAAATAAAACGAAGCCAAAGCTTACTATTTAAATGGGCGAGAAGTCTGTTTACAAGACCCACCGACAGAAACAGATCTCACAACCAACGCGCGCTAAACACAACCAAGACCCCAAAACGACGTCGCACAAAACCACGGAGAAAGCTGGTCAAAAAGCGCTGAAAGCTGGAAACACGCTACAGGAGAGTTGACCAACTTTGACATCTATTTTCAATAATCCAACCAGACCTCATCGCTGTGAACAGATCTCTCACTAGTGCTACTCCCAAAAACGATGACGTAACAACTTATTAAAACGGCGGCGTTTAGGAATCAACGCGTAAACCCGCAATACACAAAACAGATCTCTCCGCTCACGAGCAGATCTCATGCCAGCACTATACCAGATCTCTCCCACAAGCTCTAATCAAAACGACACCGTTCTTACTTATCCAAACGACAGCGTTTCAAGCCTTAACAAAATACGCTAGAACCAGATCTCTACACATTAGCGCAAAACAGATCTCTCATGAAACGACGGCGTAAGGACCTCGCGCCAACAAAACACGCTGCGAAGGAAAATAACACCAGCGACCAAACTTCTTCAACAGCAAGGCTTACGTCATCAAATCTACTACCAGATTTCACCAAAAACAGATTTCAACCCAAAAACACGAAAACTTCCAGAATTGCTTAAAATGTGATTTTCGACCCAAAAATACAACCAAACTTCCAAACAGAGATCTGAACCGCCAGAAATCTCCAAAAACCGATTAATTCCAACAAATTAATCTTAATTACATTTCAGGTCTCACATTCGCGTCTATGGGAAGGAAAACTACGCTGATCCTCGTTCTGATCTCCAGACTCATCCTGAAACTGTCCTCTACCTCTACCCCTACGTCTAGGAGGCATCTAAGAAGTCACTAAACAGGATAAGATCACACAGAACAGATACAGCACACAAAATATGCAGCACATAGGTCACATAGTCATGCACAAGAAACACACAACACTGTGCCTAGACTCGAGTGTGATCAAACGAAATCGAGCTCCAGCTTAAGCTATGATACCAAAAATGTCAGGCCTCGTGCACAACTCAGAGTTAAACCACGCAGAAACATAGCGGAAGCAATAAAAAGTGGCTTAAAATTTTTCGCTTGGCCTGACGGTTAAAACAGATAATTTAAAATAGCACAATACTTAAAATAATCCCACTTTACATTATGAAATACGACAGTACAGCAATTACAAGTACTAGCAACAATACAACAGCTGACAAAGCTACAGCTGAACAGAAACTAAAGCACAGGGCATTCCCCGGCTGACATCACTAGTACATAATATGCTATACGCTAACTGGGACACTCTATCCACCGCCTGGGGCACCACCAGCTGGATCAAAGCCACGCCCAGCTGTGAATCCTGGAAAACCTGAACAACAAGCAGGCAACAACACAACAGCCCCAGAGGGACCTCGGGGTCAAACCCCCAGTACGGAGAGCAACAAATACAGCAAACAGAAAGCAGTAGATAGATATGCAGATGCCATGCAGGAGATTGAAATACAATCAAAAGCTGGAAGCCGAGGGATCTCAAATCAGCAACTCGGCAGCTGGATAACAAAAACTCAACAGCTGGAGCGAAACAACTGAAAGACAGTAGTCACAGTGGCCATGGAATGTATACTGAGTATATGGGAGCTACCCACTCGTCTCACGTATACTGCACCAGATGCAACAATAGCTCAACCTGCTGTTGCCCACTCATGAGATATGGGAGCTACCCACTCGTCTCACGTATACTGCACCAGATGCAACAATAGCTCAACCTGCTGTTGCCCACTCATGAGGTGTGGGAGCTACCCACTCCGCCCATAGCAGCTAACAGTCCCAGCAGGGAGATGAGGGATGGGAGTTACCCTCGCGCCTCCAGCTTTAAGGTATACGGGAGTTACCCACTCATCCTTAAGCCCAGCATCCTGGTACACTCAGATCGAATACAAGGCAAGCTAACAAAACAGAGATCGACAAGAGGATATGCGTGTATGCAAATCCAACAGCTGATATTATAACACATGCACAATAATAACAGCAAAGAGCATACACAGCAAGGCATATAATCCACGCTCAACCCATAGCTGTAACAAAGCTCAACATTCGTACCTTAACTTCTGAATTATGCCTAACACACGCAGATTGCCACAATGAAAGTCCTAGCAATGCAGATCCACCACCTGCTAAGCCAATACAAGCAACCGTTCAAGGACTACAACTCAGAACCACAGCATCTGGTTACGAAAAGGGTATGAGACAAAACTCCTTAGCAAGAGGAGTCCAACGCTACCACTCTCGCTCTCGTCGGAGCTATCTACTGACTGCAATTGAAATGAAGAAGGTTACTATGAACAGTAACTAGGGTATCGCGACAAGATAAGGTTCATGGGAAATATTTCTAAGTGTCGGGGAAACAATAATTGAACGCAAGGACCAGGTCCTCTATTTATGGTCACAACTGACTAACTAGGAAACAGATCCATCGACAACTTCAGCTATCACCGCTGATATCCCAACCAACAGCTGAATCTCGCCTCATCTAAGTCCTATCGCTAAACAACGATCAACTAAATCAAACGACGTCGCAGGAGTTACTGTCGCAACTGAACACGTCACCTGCTATTCACTGCTGAACAACTAACCAACAGCTGATCGGTCACTCAACAGCTGATCCCTCAATCAGCAGTTGAATATGTGCACAACCCAACAGCTGAGTCCTAGAACTAAATCGAAACGCTGTCACTCCAACTAATCCAAACGACGACGTACTAGCACCCGCAACTGAAAACACTCTAATCGCCGCTACAACTAGAAGCGATCATCCACTGCCGAATTTCACACTTAACCAATTCTGATGGCTACTCCAAGCACATCGACTCACAACTGGTCCGATCCCAATCAACATCTGAACAGCAGAATGTTTGGGTCTCACACTCGGGATTGGATCAGGCATATGATTTCAGATTACTTGGAAAAAACAAAAACGTAATCTGAAATATGCAACAACTGTAATAAAATGTCTATATAACAAAAAGCATGAGAACTGAAACAACACAGAAGCTGATGTCCACAATAAACACCTCCGGTCTGGTCCAGCTCGCACCATCTAGCTTCACTTAAGTCTCATCACCTGCACTCAAGAAAAGTAGAGATCCTAGGGGATCAACAAGTAAATCTGGAATAACAAAGGTAGGCAATACAAGCATAACAATACTTTTACTGTAACTGAAAGCTCTTGAACTGATGGAGATTGAAAATTGAAACTGAATACTATAAACTGATGAACTGAAACTGAGAACTCAGAAATAATGAAAGCATAATCTGCACATGCGTAGAACATTTAAAATATGTACTGGTAATAAAGGAAGTAACTTTAACATACTTTTATCATTTCTGTAGTTGTAACCAACTCTGTTCTTTGTATCTTGAATTATGGCTTAGAAGCTAAGCACAGGTCAGACGTTTGAAATTGGGGAATAAATCCCAAATTATGTGAAGGTGTATATTGGTTCATCCACCCATAATCATTGTCCTTCCTGCTTTGAAGGGGTATTATATAAGTTCATCAACCCATAATCCTTGGCCTTCCTGGTTTGAAGGGGTATTGAGATGAATCAGACTCTAGATTTTTTTTTAAAACGTTTGCGGAAAAACATAAACTGAAAGTGTGTCTCGTTCCCTTTTTAAAGAATTTTCTAAACCGTCACTTTAAAACATAATCAAACAAATATATTAAATCATAAATTCAACCGTACTGTTTGAAAACATACCGCGAAAAGTGCTGAAAATGAACAAGTTAAAACCAACATACTAAAAGTGTATCATAACAAAAGATAACATCGCTGCGGTCACGGGGTACTGCTGTAGCAGGCGCTCAGAGGTCCTCACCGCCAGTCGGGGTATACTCAGCAGGGTCATTACCTGCACCATTCAAACCTAGTGATCCTAGAGGCTCAGCATGCTCTATCTTGTATCATAACAAAGTACATACTAATAAAGTCGCATGCAAGCACATACTTGTAATAAAATAACGTTAAAACATGAATGCATGCATGGTCTTAAAACATTTCTTCGTACATTTCATATCATACATAACATATAACATACATAAGGCATGACGTAGCATAACATGAAAAACGTACGAGTCGTATCCTGAAGTGTGGACCATATTCGATTGATCAATCTATAAACCAACGTATGCGACAGTGTGGTTCACCTGACCTTACCTCAGGATCCCTATAAAGTCACACCTCTATGCTGTCACTTCACCATGCCGTGAACACATGGATCCATAAGCTCGTAATACATGGAAACAGAAGTTCAACGGGCCCGGTATCCCGCATCCCCTCATCATAAACTTGTCACAAATTATTCAATTCCTCGGGTTTTATCTTTTAAAAGAACATGCCTATCGTTTCATAAAACATTCATGATGAGTGCATTTCATAAATCATGCAGTTTAAAGCTTAGCCCGTAAATGTATATTTAATTCTTTCTTTTAAAACATTTATGTACATAGAATACTACATATATGATTAAATATGCATTCACGGGCTTCTACATTTTCTACTTCGGTCAAGGGCTGGTTCAGGAGCCTGGCCCACTACTTCTAGACTTACATCAATATTGAGTTAGCCCAAGACTTAAGAGTTCCTCTTTAAAATTCCTAACACCATCCAATTATGACTAATTTCAAACTCAATTTTGACTTTAAAATCAAAGGGCTAATTTTGACTAAATGACCAATTTTGACCAAATTATAATCCAATAATCAATTTTGACTTAATTAAAAATTCAAAGGCTCCAATTTTGACTTAAAAGCTTAAAATAAACCTCAAACGCAATAAAATTAAAAGTTTGACTCAATTTAAAACATTTAACCATTTTCTTTAAAATTGGATCTTTGACTAAAAATTAAAATAACCTGTACGACATTAAAATAACTCGGACCAAATTTAAAATATTTTAAAAACATCTTAAAATATGCTTAAAATATCAAATAAAGTCATCCACGAATTTTGGCAGCCCCAAAGACTCGAAATATCAGTTTTCACAAAAATGACCCGACGAGGCTCATTCCGAGCGACAAAACGGTAAAAATCATTAAAAATCCATTTCTTAACCAAATCACTAGAAGAATCACCCTGAACCATATAGGGTTGGTCAGAACGTCGGTTACAGATGTGGTGTGCCAGGCCACGTTATTTGAAACTGCCCAAAATCAAAGCAGCTGGTAACCAGTAGAGCTTTTGTTATGACAGCTGAGCAAGCCAACACCGATTCCACTATGGTTATGGGTAAGATCTTGATTTCTGGTATGCCCTCTATAGCCTTGATAGATTCAGGTGCAACTCATTTGTTTATAACAGCAAAGTTTGCTAAGAAGTTATCCTTCAAACCAGACCAATTAACCATAGGATTTTGCGTGACAATACCCTAAGGAGAGGAACTGGTGTCCCATGGTTTATTTCGTGAGTTAGAACTTAGGCTCCAAGGGCGTTCGATTACTGCTAACTTAATTGTGTTACCTATGCCTGAGTTCGATTTAATTCTGGGTATGGACTGATTAACTAAGTATGGGGTAGTGATTGATTTAAAGTTCAGAACAGTGGTGGTCAAACCACTCATAGGAGACCAGTTTATGTTTGAAGCTAACCAGATTCGGAGAATTCCTCGCATCGTTTCAGCTTTAAAATCCAAAGTTGTTTAAGGAAAGGTGGAGTAGGATTTTTGGCAAGTCTATCGTCCCTAGCTACTGCTAGTAAACTGTTGGGATCCGGATCACGCCTCCCCCCGGGGCAGCGGAAGAACAAAAACATGTGCCGGGAGACGATCAATACGATAAAATAAACACAACCATAGGGTGTTTCAGATTGCTACCTTGCTGGCAACTTGTGCCTGGCTCCGATCGGTTTCGTAAAGAAAACGGCACTTCACGGTAGGCGGCGGTAGATATCGTCAATCAGGTCCACGACTGGAGACGGGATTCCTTCGTCAGCCTGCACTAGAAGGACTGACGAGATCTGCACGGACGGATTCTCCTCATCAAGATTGGCCGAAAACGATTTTCCGGCGGCACGTGGCGGCGGCTGCGGTGGGTTTATGAGGAGAGGAGGGGCGGCGCTCAATGCACTTAGGTTTAGGGTTTAATTAACTTAAGTGTTGTTATGAGAGTCAAGTCTATTTTAAATAGATTTGGTGATAGTCTTGGACCGGCCCAACGGGCCCGGGTCCAAAACATGAACATTATGTTCATCCCTATCACCGTGACTTCATCGTAATTCCGATCGCCGATCAGATCGGACCGATCGATTCAGTTTCCAAAACTGAACACTATGATCTGAAAAACCATTTTTCAGAACCCCAGTGCAAAATGACCGTTTTGCCCCTCAACAGCGGGAAACCCCGGTTTGACCCCTGTTGACTTTTAGGAAGTCGCACTCCCCAAAATCCTCTTCCCATGCTCAACACATTGAGCTCAGTATCCGTGCGGGAATCTCGAATCCAGTACTTGTGTG
>KQ994471.1:29565-56550 GCA_001598015.1 Dorcoceras hygrometricum
TCCACTCGACAAATGGTAACCACTTGGAAAGTCCAAACAAGGGTAGTTCGATAGATCACCAGGTCACTATCTATCTGCATGCTCAGAACATCACAATGTTCCCTACCAATGAAACATGGTACTTCACATCGCAGATACTAGTCTCAAACTCGGGCGGCTTTATCCTCATTTTGACGGCCCAATTGACTAGAAACATGTTCAGAATACACAGTGACTATTAGATGTGTTTCATGATAGCCGTCATACCCACTATCACATCTAACATACACTTTAGTGTATTCTAGGTCTTTACTCAACGCAATTGTAATCATTATACACACAATGAAAGTAAAGAATGCCATATAAAAGAATGCGAATATCATATATAAAGATTGTCATATACAAGAGTCTATAAACCCACATGCCACAAGTTGGCTAGTTGGGCATCTAATCTAACATAAACCCCAACTGTCAGAAATAGAGGTAGTGAACGTGTTTCCTGAAATTTTTCTAGAGGACATCCATGGACTACCACCAGATCGAGAATTGGAATTTGCGATTGATCTAGTACCAGGAGAAGCGCCTGTTTCCAGACCACCTTACCGCCTTGACCCTACAGAGATGAGGGAATTAAAGGAACAGATCCAAGACCTGTTGGATAAAGTCTTCATATGACCCAGCACGTCACCATGTGGAGCCCCTGTTTTGTTTGTCAAGAAGAAAGATGGGAGCTTAAGGTTGTGTATAGATTATCAAGAGCTAAACAAGCTGACTGTTAAGAATAAATATCTTCTTCCTAGGATTGAGGATCTGTTTGACCAGTTGAAGGGATCGGCAGTCTTTTCCAAGATCGACTTAAGATCTGGGTATCACCAATTGAAGATCAAGCCAGCTGATATTTATAAGACGACCTTTAGATCACACTATGGCCATTACGAGTTCTTAGTAATGCCCTTTGGACTTACCAACGCACCTTCAAACTTTATGGATTTGATGAATAAAGTTTTCCAACCATTTTTGGATCAGTTTGTGATCGTATTTATAGACGATATCCTGGTGTATTCCAAGACCAGCTCAGAGCATGCCAACCATCTCAGGACAGTGCTACAAGTTTTGAAGATCAAACAACTGTTTTCCAAGTTCAGTAAGTGTGACTTTTGGATGGAGAAAGTTGCATTCCTAGGACATATCATATCTAAGGACGGATTGGAGGTTGACCCAGCCAAAGTTGAAGCTGTTCAAGATTGGCCTGTTCCCAAATCTGTTCAGAAGTCAGGAGCTTTTTGGGTTTAGCTGAATATTATAGACGTTTCATTAAGGGATTTTCGAAGACAGTAGTCCCATTAACCTCGCTAACAAGGAAGCAGGTTAAATATGAATGGACCCCAGAGTGTCAGCTCAGCTTTGAGAAGTTAAAACAAGCTTTGATTGAAGCCCCGGTGCTAACCATATCATCTGATCAACGAGAGTTTGTCATCTATACAGATGCGTCCAAGTTATGTTTAGGTGCTGTGTTGATGAAGGACCGTAAGGTAATAGCATATGCTTCCAGGCAATTGAAGAATCATGAAAAGAACTATCCCACGCATGACCTAGAACTAGCCGTCGTTGTCTTTGCCTTGAAGATCTGGAGACATTACCTTTATGGGGAGAAGTGTGAAATATTCACAGATCATAAGAGCCTGAAGTACGTTTTCACCCAAAAGGAACTTAATATGACACAGAGGAGATGGTTAGAGATGGTAAAGGATTATGATTATACCATTAGCAACCACCCAGGAAAAGCCAACGTGGTGGCAGATGCTCTTAGCAGGAAGTCGATAGGATTGACCCAGATCACATCTCAGAGGCCCTTAGCACATGAGATTGAGAATTTTGGGCTAGAGCTGGTCCCCGTCACAGTACTGCAACCTTAGCTGTTCTCACAATTCATTATTCGTTGATAGACCAGATTAGAGAGGGTCAGCAGAGAGATGAGCAGCTGAAGAAGTGGGTAAAACCAGATGAAGAGAGTGGAGGAAATCTCTATACCTCAGTTGGAGGAGTTGTTAGATATCAAGGCAGATTATGGGTTCCTAGCGTGGACAACTTGAGATCTGATCTCATGACAGAAGCTCATACAGCCTCGTACTCAGTACACCCAGGGAGTACCAAGGTGTATAAATATCTTCAGAAGTTTTATTGGTGGCCAGGCATGAAGCGCGATATTGCTAGATTGTTTCAGAATGCCTAACCTGTCAGCTGGTCAAAGCTGAGCATCAAAGACCAGCTGGGATGCTGAAGCCCCTGCCAATACCAGAATGTAAGTGGGAGAGTATTGCAATGGATTTGTAGTTGGTTTACCCAGAACTGTTCAAGGATACAATTCAATTTGGATTATAGTAGACCGACTCACCAAATCTGCTCACTTCTTACCAGTCAAGACAACTTTCGATGTGAGCAAATACGCTGAGCTGTATGTAAGAGAAATAGTAAGACTTCATGATATTCCAGTTTTGGTCGTGTCTGATAGAGATCCAAGGTTTACGCCAGCTTTCTGAAAGAGTCTACACAGAGCTTTGGGGTACTAAGTGTTGGCGCAGCGACGGATCCGGATCCCGTTCCCGGGGCGCAGCGGAAGATTTAAAAATTTGCACCGGAAACGGTCAATACATAACATAAATCAACGATAAAACATCCATAGGGTGTTTTAGATCGGTACCTTACTGGCGTCTAGGCGCCTGGCTCCGACCGATTTCACGAGGAAATCGGCACTTCAACGGTAGGCGGTCGTCGTTCTCCGAATCCGGTCCACGACTGAAAACTCGACTCCTTCGTCAGTCTGCACTAGAAAACGTGACGAATTTATCACGGACGGCTTGGACCAGCCCAATGGGCCTGGGGCGGGCCCAGGTCCATATGAACATTCGGTTCAAGTCTATCACCGTGGCTTCATCATAATCCCGATCGACGATCAGATCGGACCGATATACACATTTTACAAAACTGAGTATTCTGATGCGAAAACAATTTTTCAGACCACCTAGTCCAAAATTGCAGTTTAGCCCCTCCAAGTTTCAAGGATAGTCAAACTAGCCCAAACTTTGGGGAAATTGCATTTTTACCCCTGTTGAATTTTAGAAAGTTGCACTTCCATCCTTCCTCATCAACAATTGAGCTCAGTATCCGTGCGGGAATCGTGAAACCAGTACTTGTGTGACCCTCAATGGTTCAGGGATACAGCTAGCCGTGGGCCCACAACATGTGTGACTCCGAACTATATTTTCGGACTAGCCCATCGGATCATGGTAAAGCACCTAGCAACATCGTCCCATGATCCCCTAGGTATCACTGATAGTGCCTGCAAGAACCAGTTGGTCATGGTTAGCGACAGTACGGTCCTTTCAACACATATATCCTGATCAGATCAACGACCATTGGTAAATCGAGAGTCGCTAGAGATCCAATAACCATGCATACATCTCGGAGATCAAATAGTGACATCGCATGTGTTACTAGGTAAACCCATTTACCTAAAACACATCTAGTACTCTGGCCAGATATTTATCACACTATTATCCCTCAGATAGCATAGGATATCCACGCACAAAGACGAGCGATGAATCCTCGACAACGAAGCATCGACTCCTACATGCATCGGGACCTCAACTGAGTCGGTAAACCGGTCAAAGTGAGGCACCTATCATGTAGAGTCTCAATGACGTTTTGAGTAGTGAGGGCTAATCTGTACAACCAAGACCTCGGGCTTATCCACTTGACAAATGGTAACCACTTGGAAAGTCCGAACGAGGGTAGTTCGATAGATCACCAGGTCACTATCCATCTGCATGCTCAGAACATCACAATGTTCCCTACCAATGAAACATGGTACTTCACATCACAGATGCTAGTCTCAAGCTCGGGCGGCATTATCCTTATTTTGACGGCCCAATCGACTAGGAACGAGTTCAGAATACACAGTGACTATTAGATGTATTTCATGATAGCCATCATATCCACTATCACATCTAACATACACTATGGTGCATTCTAGGTCTTTATCCAACACAATTGTTAACATTATAAAATAATGAAGATAAAGAATGCCATAAAATAATACGAATTTCATAAATAAAGATCGTTTTACAAAGAGTCAATGAGAACCCACACGCCACAAGTTGGCTAGTTGGGCATCTACTCTAACACTAAGTTGACCTTTAGCACAACCTTTCACCCCTAGACCGATGGTCAATCAGAAAGAGTGATTCAGATTCTAGAAGATCTACTCAGGGCTTGTAGCATAGATTTTTCAGAGAGTTGGGATTTGGAACTGCCATTGGTAGAATTTACGTATAATAACAGCTTCCAAGCTTCAATCCAGATGGACCCATATGAAGCTCTCTATGGTCGAAGATGCAGAACACCTCTTCATTGGGATGATGTAGGTGAACGAGCTGGTTTAGGACCAGATGTTGTAGAACAAACAGCTGAAGCTGTTAGGAAAATAAGGTTTTCCTCGTGAATTTTATTCAAATCTCTAATAGTCACTATTTCAATGTACTTCATAGGAAATCCGAAAGAAGAATTTTATTCTTCAAAAATAGTCTAGACAAATCTAAAATGTCCAACATTATCTGATTATATATGGTACAAAGATGTCTTTCTTATCCATGTTTTAAGACGAGAAGATTGTAATATGTCTTCTTTGAAAAAAAGATTTATTACGGGCTTACAAAAATTATTTGCCGAAAGGATAATTCAAAAATTGAGAAGTGAAACTGGTACCGATGAAATACCATTTGATAACATGACATTTGGACAATTATTTGTTTTTATTTAAAAAGAGGCTTTATATTTCTGAATTAAAACTTCAAGCTAAATATAGATTTGAAAAAACAAATATTAGAAAAGAATTAGGATGTTTCTGTCAAATGTTCAGCATGATGAAAGTCGAAGCTCCTTCTTCGACCAAGAGAAGAGGCTATAAGAAATTTAAAAGACATGAACATATTAAACTGACTCGTTAAAAACCTTGTCATGAAAAAGTATGTGGGAAAAGTCATATACAAGGAAAAAGAGTATAGTTTGATTTTTTTACACCTGTTGCGAGAATTACTTGAAATCTCTTAAACTTCGCATTCCGATCTTATACACCAATTTCTCAAAAGTTGATGTGTTAATAATTTTGTGAAAAATATCGACCAAATTATCACTTGAATGAATTTTTTGAAGTTCAAAATCACATTTCTTTTGCAAATCATGTGTGAAATTAACTTTGGGGATAGTATTTCGTCCTATCACATTTTTATACTCATCCTTTAGCTGAGCAATGCATGCCACATTATCTTCATAAATTATTGTTGCTGAGCTTTTACTTGCAGACAAATCACATTCCCTTTTTATACGGTAAATCATTGGTCTGATCCAGACACATTCTCTACTAGCTTCATGGATTGCAAGTATTCTGCATGATTTTATAAAGTAGCGACCATAGTTTGCTTTGTAGATCTCCAGAAAATTTATGTTCTGTCATCAGTAATAAATACACAGTTTTTGAGCTTCCCTTGTGTCGATCATATAGATATCTAGCATTTGCATAACCAATAAATTGGAAATCACAAGTATTTCAAAAATAAACCCAAATCATAGGTGCCGTGAAGATATCTAAATATATGTTTAACTCTAGTTTAGTGTCTTCGTGTTGGAGAAGAACTATATCTTACCAAAAAATTTACAGCAAATGATATGTATGGTCTCGTGTT
This sequence comes from Dorcoceras hygrometricum, assembly GCA_001598015.1. NCBI lineage: Eukaryota > Viridiplantae > Streptophyta > Magnoliopsida > Lamiales > Gesneriaceae > Dorcoceras > Dorcoceras hygrometricum. Next base: position 35,286 of record KQ994471.1, read on the forward strand.
ATTTGAAAGATACATCAATGCACCAATTGCACTCAGATATGGTGCTTTCGGACCAAGTAGTTCTTCGTGTTCATCACAATGTCAAAAAATTTCTTTTGTTACATCAAGTGATCAAACCACCATGGGTAAACTTGAAGGATGAGATTTGTACATATAAAATATTTTCAATATTTTTCACGTATAAATTGATTGATGGACTAAAATTCCATCTTGACGATGCTCAATTTGTAAGTCAAGACAAAATTTTGTTCCTAGATCTTTCCTCTCAAATTCCCTTTTCAAGACATCAAATGTCTTTTTATGTTCTTCGAAACTTCATATAATATTTAAATAATCAACATAACAGCAATAATGACAAATTTAGATCCATTCCTTTGAATAAATACACTGGAAAAATTGGATCATTTTTATATCATTCTTCCAATAAATAGTCACTAAGTCGTTTGTAACACATGTGCCCAGATTGCTTTAATCTGTAAAGGGATCTTTGAAATTTATTGGATCAAACATTTTTAAAATATGTACCAAATGTTTTCGACATCTTAAATCCATCGGGAATTCTCATGCAAATTTCAGTATCCAGTTCTCCTTACAAGTATGCAGTGATGACATTCATAAGATGCATTTTAAAGTCTTTCTTGTACATCCATGCCAATAAGTTATCGGAATGTAATTGCATCTATCATTGAAGAGTAAGTCTCTTCATAATCAATATTGGGTCGTTGAGAAAAACCTTGTACTACCAGTAGAGCTTCATATCTAGTCACTTTGTTTTTTTTTTCGTTTCGTTTAGTACAAAAATCCATTTACAACCCACGTGAATTACTCCTTAGTGTTTGGACTACATATCCCAAAACTTCATGTTTTGCTAGTGAATTTAACATGTTTTGTATTGATTTTTCCAACTTGGCCAACCGTGTCGATTACAACATTCATCGATTAAAAAAATACAAGTCACAGCCGTTGAATCTGTTTAATGTTCCAGCTGAGGTACTATCAGATCTGATGACATATAAGTATCAACTGTATATACACGAAATCTGAATAAATTCAGATCTCACGCATTCAGCTGACTCAGCACTTATTAACTCAAATCTGTTATTCCCCATAAAGCTGAGGTTCTCCCAATGCTGAAATTTACCACATCTGAGGATCTCCATCGTTCCCCCTGAATAGAAGACCCAAATCTGAAGTAAACAAAAGCTGTTAAACCTGAAAAATTCTCGCACAATAACAGAGTAAGGCAATTCTAAGAGACCAAGAATGTTTCCAAAATATGAAAACTTAGCGTCTGGTAGAGGCTTTGTGAAGATATCAGCAACTTTCTGGTCTGTCGACACATACTACAGCCTGACGTCCTTCTTGAGCACGTGATCTCTTATGAAGTGATTCCGAATATCTATGTGCTTGGTTCTTGAATGAAACATAGGATTCTGAGTAATTTCAATGTCAATGGTATTGTCATAGAAAATAGGAGCTTCAGAAGCATCAATGCCGTAGTCTCGAAGCTCGTGTTGAATCCATAAGATCTGAGCACAGCAGCTTCTAGCCGCTAAATACTCTGCTTCAGCTGTGGGCGTAGCAATGGATGTTTGCTTCTTACTGAACCAGGAAATAAAACGATCTCCCAAGAATTGACATGTACCACTTGTGCTTCGCCTATCAATCTGCATCCTGTGTAATCTGCATCACTATAACCGATTAGTTGAAAACTGGAGTCTTTGGGATACCAAAGACCCACATTGGAAGTTCCTTTCAAATATTTTAAGATACATTTCACTGCAATGTAATGCGATTGTTTGGGCTCAGCTTGGAATCTATCACACATACAGGTAACAAACATGATGTCTGGTCTGCTAGCAGTTAAGTATAGCAATGAGCCAATAATACCACGATACAATGACACCTCTATTGCAGTTCCAGATTCGTCTTTGTCCAATTTGATTGAAGCACTCATTGGAGTAGCTGCTGCTGAACAATTGTCCATTCCAAACTTCTTCAGCAGTTCTTTCGTGTATTTAGCTTGATTGATGAAGATTCCATTCTGAAGCTGTATGACTTGTAAACCCAGAAAGAACGTCAGCTCTCCCATCATGATCATCTCGAACTTGTCCTGCATCAACTTAGAAAACTTTTGGCACAATTTGGGGTTATTTGACCCAAAGATAATATCATCAACATATATCTGTACCAACAGGACATGATAATTTTTGACAAATTTAAATAACGTTTTATCCACGCTGCCGATCAAAAAATCATGCTGGATATGTATGATTCACGAAGCCAGGATGTTGTGCAACATACACTTCCTCAGTCAAGATGCCATTAACAAAATGCAATCTTTACATCCATTTGAAAGACTTTGAAGTCTTTATATGCAACATATGCAAGAAACATGCAAATGACTTCTAATCTGGCTACTGGAGCGAAGGTTTTTATCAAAATCTATTCCTTCTAGTTGTCTAAAACCTGGAGCTACTAGTCTAGCCTTGTTTCTAATCACAACACCATCCTCATTCAGTTTGTTCCTAAAGACCCATTTAGTTCCTATCACTGAATGATTTGTAGGTCGAGGAACTAATTTCCATAAATTATTTCTCTTAAATTGGCTAAGTTCGTCTTGCATAGCATCTATCCAGCTTGGGTTTGCTAAGGCTTCTTCTATCAGCTTTGGTTCTATGTGAGATATGAATGCTGAATTGAATTACTCATGCATAAGCTGGCCTCGTGTGCGAATAGGAGAATGTACATTACCTATGATCTGGATGTCTGGCTGAATGGCTTCTTCTGATACCAATTGATGTGAACGTGGTTCCAGATTTGAATTAGATAACAATTGATAAGATCTGTTGATAGCTTGTGTATCCGAATCTGGTCTTGATACCAATTGATGGATTGTAAAATCTGCTTGTGCATCTTCTTGTGCATTAGTTGTTCCATTACCCGTAGCTGGCACACTAGTTGAGATCCGTTCCTGCACTTGGTCAACATTAGCCAAATCAATGACTTCAATGTTACCTGTCAGATCTGCTTGCGCAGTATCTTGTGGTGTGTCCAATGCTGGTTGTATCTCAGCTGAATATCGAATCTGTGGCACGTCATCACTTGATTCATCTAAGCAGGTTGATTCCAGATGTGTGCACAAATCATTTAGGCTTGCAGTTGATTTGGAACGAAAACTGGTTTCATCGAATACCACGTGAGTTGATTCTTCAACCGTCAAGCTCCGGTTGTTAAACACTCTGTATGCTTTGCTCACGACTGAGTATCCAAGAAACAAACCTGCATCAGATTTGACATCAAAAGATGTTAGATGCTTTTTGCCAATGTTATGAATGAAACATCTGCATCCAAACACCTTGAAATAAGATATGTCAGGTATCTTGCCACTGTAGATTTCATATGGGGTAAGACCAAGATTCTTATTAATCATCAATCTGTTTTCAGTGTAGCAGGCTGTGTTAAATGTGAGACCCGAAAAGCTGATGAGATTAATTGAGTTAATTAATCGGGTTTTATTGAGATCGGCTTTGAGTCGATATTCTTGGAGAAACTATCGGGCCTTTTTTTAGTCCTTAGGACAATTCTGGAGAGTAGAGGATTTAAATTCATCAATCAGGAGTGAGCATGGGTCATCGCTGAATGCTAGTGTTCAGCAGTGGTGACGTGAGCAATTGTCGCTGGATTGTTGGTTTTCAGATTAGAGGAGAAGTTTATTATCGAGGGCATTCAGATGTCTCCTAGCGCGTTTATGTAGCGAGTAGCTAAACTACGTCGTTTGGTTTAGTTAGAACGACAGCGTTTTGGTTTAGCGGGCGAGACTCAGCAGTGAGCAGCGTTGGTCTTCAGATTTGAGAGAGATCTGAGTGTTAGAGAACGACGCTGTTTTGGGTTCAGATTTCGTTGGCACTAGCAATTCAGATCTGAGTATCGGGTGACGTGTCTAGATGCGACAGTAGAAGCGGTGCGACGTCGTTTCAGTTAGTAGAGATCTGCTTTGGCATAGAGTGAGATATGTTGCGAGATCTGGATGCGTGCGGGAATATCAGCTTTGAGATTTAAGTTGTCGGTGAGATCTATTTAGAAGCTTGAACAGATTTGAGTATATAAGAGGACTTGGTCTTTATTGCTTTGTATTAATTCCCGACACTTAGAATATTTCCAGATTGTAGATCTCTATAGCGATACCCTAGCTACTGTTCACCGAACCTTATCTTCTTCGATTGTCGATGGTAGACAGCTTCGATTGAAGTAAGAGTGGTAGCGTTGGACTCCTCTTGCTGAGACGCTTCGTTTGGATATTTCTTTTGGACGTTTTCTTGAAGCTGGTGAGGTGTTCGAAGACATCTCCCTTCTGTAGTTTGTTAGCGTTCCGTCCTAGCTTGTTGGGGTAAGTGTTCAGACCCTGTCTTGTGTTGTTTAGAGCTTCCTGTTGAGTTAGAGGGGTAGTATAGCGCTGGTCAAATTGTAGCTCCCAGTTGTTGCTTTTCTGTGTTTCGGTCCTTGAGTAGTTGTTTGTGATTGGCTTAGCAGGTGTGAGATCTGCATTGCTCGGACCCTGTTTGTAGTAATTGTTATATAGAAGACTTGAGGTACGGATGTGAGCTTGCTTACAACGTTGATATTGGCATGGATATGTGCTCATGCTTGCTGTTTTGTGATGCTGTGTATATTGTCTTGTTATTTGTTGCATTTTGTTGCACTGCGTTATCAGATCTCTTGTAGCCATATCCTGCTTGCTGATTTTAGCGTGCCAGGGTGCTTGTAGAGGCACGCGGGTAACTCCCGTCCCTCATCTCCCTGCTGGGACTGTTAGACACCGTGAGCGGAGTGGGTAGCTCCCACATCTCATGTGTTGGGCAACAGCAGGTTGAGCGTTGATTATGCACCTGGTACTGTGTGCTGAGATGAGTGGGTAGCTCCCATATACTCACACACATTGTGGCCACTGCCTTCTGTTCGGATTTCAGTTGTTGAGCTGTCCTGGAATCCTTTGGCTCCCTGTGTTCAGTTGTAGCCTTGATCTCATGAATGGCATCTGCATTTTATCTGTTGCTATCTAACTGCTGTTTTCATTTGCTCTTCGTACTGGGGTTTCACCCCTGACCCTCTAAGGCTTGGTTGTTTGTTGCCTGTGTGTGTTTTCAGGTTATCATGGTTACTCTTCTGGTCGTGGAGTAGACCCAACTGGAGGTGCCCCAGGAGGTGGTTAGAGTGTCCCAGTTAGCGTATAGCATATTATGTATCAGTACTGTTAGCCGGGGGTTGTCCTGTGCTTTGTAGTAGTGGTTGTATGGTACTTGATATATGTTTTAATGCTGTACTGTTGTACTGAGTGATTTTAATTACTGGGATATTTTTAGTATTGTTTTATTTTAAATTATATGTTTTAATCGCCAGGCCAGAGCGAAAATTTTAAGCCACTTTTGTATGCTTCCGCTATTGTTCTGCTTGCTTTGACTCTGTATTGTGCACGAGGCCTGGCATTTTTGGTATCAGAGCTTAAGCTGGGATAAGCTCGATTTCTTTTGATCACACTTGAGTCTAGGCACAGTGTCGCGTGTTTCATGTGCTTGATTATGTGATCTATGCGATTTATTTGTTATGTGATATATCTGTTGCTGTGTGACCTTACCCTCTTAGTGCCTTCATAGATGCGACCTAGACGTAGAGGTAGAGGTAGAGTGTCAGGCACCGTGCTAATAAACATAGATTATAGCACAAATAAGCACATAATCACGGAAGCGTAAACTCGGGCTTAAAAATTTTTCGAAATAAAACGGGCCTGAACTCAAAAACATACATTCAAAGTATCAATACTCAAAATATGAGTTAACTCAAACTCAAACAAAATAGGTAACATCAATCTCAATTATCAAAGATCCCCAAAATACATAAAGACGCAGGGCATCCCCTGGTTCAATACATAAAAAAATAGACTGGGACTCAAGGAAACGGGGATCGACCAGCTGGCGCTCCACTCTGTCCAGCTTGGTTACCTGAAGATCCTGCAAATGGGTAACACAGACCCAAACAACACAAAAGCAGGAAAACAAATATGAGGTCAAGTCTCAGTACGAAGAGCTATCGAAACAACTAATCATGCACATGCTATAAATCAATGCTATGAAATGCATGAAGGCTATCAAGGATCGGATAGCTAGACCAGTATATCAACTGGCAAATCATCTCAGTCGAGCCTCTATACCACGCACGGTAAATCAACCAGGAAATCATCGGTCCGTGATATTCCGGCCCGTCAGCCATCACAGCTCAGTGGTATTCTGATACGACAACACAGTCGATCACCACTCCGATGATAGCGTTGGACTTTTCAGGCACCACACATCAGTCACCCTAGTCGCAACGTGGCTCTCAATCAGGTCATCAATCAATCTGTCAGGCTCAATATGTATGCATGAATGCCAATCAATAATCAATATCAATGCATACAATAATTCATACGTGAAAACAGAACATAAAATCATATAAATCATCAGTCTGTTCCACGTAAATGCATCCATCAATGCAAGCATATTTCAAAACACGAAATATAGCCATGTCCAAGCTCAAAGCTATAAAGGTTGCTCAATTCGTACCTCAAACTACTGATTTCTACCTCAACAGATTTATCAAGGCACGGCAACACAACTGAAGCAAGTCAGCTTCCTCCTGCTATGGCAATTCACGGCAGAATGCACCTAGAATCCTCAAATCTGTTAAGGAAACTCAATCAATAACTCATGTCTAATTCAAATCTCAACATTTCCTACGGTCCATAACCTAACTCCGGTTCTACCTCTAAACAAAGTATTTGCAGCTGATACTAAGCTTAGAACAGTAGGAAATCCTTACCCAGAAGCTGAAACTAACTGAAGAACTAACAAGTTCCACTGCACGAAGAAACCAGCAACTTCGCGCTCCTCTCCAAAGTCGTTCTACAGCCTCAACTGGGCAAAAATAGAAAGAGTAACTCTCAAAGAGTTCAGCGCCACCGAAACCGTTGAAAACGAAGGCTGGAATCAACAGAAATCTAGGGAAGAAACGTTCGGGTGAACAGTAGCTAGAACGAGGGTTTGAAATTGGAGATAAGAAATATCGGATTTAGAATAATTTCTAAGTGTCGATCAACACTTATCTATATATCTCTCAATCCACCAGCTGCTGCTCACCAAAATCAGCAGACATCGAAACAGTAGGTATCTTACAACAAACACCAGCGGTTGCTCACAACAGATATCAGCTCTTACTCTCAATGAAACCAGCAACAACCATCAGACGTTGTATTCTCAAAAGAACATCAAAACGACGCCGCATCAACTAATCAAAACGACACCGCATCGCTCCAGCAGCTGACGACAGATTCCTTGCAAAACAACCAGCAGCTGGTCGCGCTAATTAACTCAACGACGACGTAAAAGACACGTCATCATATCTGCTGAACTAAACGCCCGCAACAGCGATCTCTAGCGCGAAACCAATACGACGTCGCCTCCACAAATATAAACGACGGAGTTTTGCACCCGCTACAGGAACTCGCTGTCAACAGCAGACACAAAGCGTTAAACCAAAACGCTACGTTTCAACTTATCAAAACGACGTCGCGTTGCTCCCACGACTGGTTCCTCAAACCAGCAGCTGGTCATTCAGCTGGGACAATTCCTCACAACGCAACAACTGATAGCGCTACAATTCAGCAGTCAACACCAAAAGATTGACCAACACGTGTCGCGTTAAATTTCACGCCCGCGCACTTGCTGCCAGCAGATACCCTTTCAAACGCAACTACTAAAAAGCGAAACGACGACGCATCACTCACTCGCTACAGTAGAAATCTGAAATGCTCTACAACTGATTTCCTCATCTTAGCGCTACGTCTGGTTCTACGAAACGACAGCGTATTACTCCTACGCCACCAACAGCTGATAACAGACTTCATCAACTCACGCAACTGCTGAATTCTATTGGAATCAGATTCATTTAGCAAAACCCTCAAAATTAACGCTACTAATTCCAAATCAATTCAATAATCACTAATCTAAAATCTGATTCCTCACATTCTCCCCACCTTAAGAGATTTCGTCCTCGAAATCAAAGGCAAACTCAGGGAAAATTCAATCAAAACCTTCAAATCAAACACAATCATCTAACCAAACTCGAAGCAAAGAATCAGAATTTACCTGGAATTCACACTATCAGTGCTCAAACAGATGAGGCCAATCCTGCCTCATCTTCTCCTCAACTTCCCAGGTAGGTTCCTCTCGGCCAAGCTTACTCCATTGGACCATCACCAACGGAATCACTTTGTTCCTCAGCTACTTCTCCTTCCGATCCAAAATCTGCACTGGATATTCTATATAACTCAAGGCAGAATCCAGCTCAACTTCGTCGGTTCTCAATACATGGGATGGATCTAGCTCATATTTTCTCAACATTGACACATGAAAGACATCATGCATCGCTGCCAACTCATCAGGCAGTCTCAATCGATAAGCCAACTGTCCAACCCGCTCAACAATCTCAAAGGGACCAACGAATCTAGGAGCGAATTTGCCTTTAAATCTGAAGCGCATCACGCTCTTGAAATGGAGCCATCCAGATAGTCACCTGGTAGCTGTTATTATACGAAAACTCACAACTGCTCGTAGCATATCCTCTAAAGTCTGGATAGTCCGCTCAGACTGACCATCTGTCTGTGGGTGATAGGCTGTACTCATAGCCAATCTCGAATCCATCGCTGCTTGCAGACTCTTCCAAAAACGAGAGGTGAATCTTCGATCTCTGTCAGACACTATCGAAACAGGCACTCCATGAAATCTAACCACATGGTCGATATACAGTTTCGCCATTTTCTTCATCGAACACCTCACGTCATAGGGAATGAAATGGGCTGACTTCGAAAGTCTATCAATCACCACCCAAATCGCATCACATCCCCTACTCGATCGAGGTAGATGAGTTACAAAATCCATGGGGATGTGCTCCCAATTCTATTGGGGCACCTCCAAACTCTATAGAAATCCATCAGGTCTCATTCTCTCAGCCTTGACCTGCTTGCAATTCAGACATCTAGCAACAAAACCAGAGATGTCGCTCTTCATGCCTTCCCACCAGTAGTAAGATTTCAAGGCATGGTACATCTTTCTCTCGCCAGAATGCACACTGTACTGACTACAATGCGCTTCATTCATGATGGCCTCTTTCAAATTAATCAAGTTCGGAACCACCAATCTTCCTCGAAATCTCAGACATCCATCCGAAGAAACAGAGAAATCATCAGACTGACCACTTCGGGCTTTAATCTTCAACTCATGAACATATGGATCAGTCCTCTGCGCCTCCTTGATGTCACTCACAATCTGCGGTTCTACTTGAATCGAAGAAACCATAAAGTACTGATCACCCGCCTGGAAACGCCAACCAGAAGTACTCAACTGCTCATAGACTTTAGAGACACTCAAAGACGAAAGCATCGCAGGCTGGGTCTTCCTACTCAAAGCATCTGCTACTGAGTTCATCTGCCCAGGCTGATACTGAATCTCACAGTTAAAGTCCTTGAGAAATTCCATCCATCGTCGTTGCCTCATATTCAGACTGCGTGAAGATATATTTCAGGCTCTTGTGGTCGGTGTACACCACAAATTCTTCACCATACAGATAAAGTCGCCAAATCTTCAAGGCAAACACTATCGCAGCCAACTCCAAATCATGAACAGGGTACCTCGTCTCGTGAGGCTTCAACTGTCGAGACACATAGGCAATCACATACCCGTTCTGCATCAGAACACATCCTAAACCATTGAGAGAAGCGTCGGAGCACACAACAAATCCTCCGGATCCAGACGGTAGAGCCAAAACAGGAGCAGTAGTCAACTTCTCCTTCAACATCTGAAATACTTCCACTCATCAGTCCAAACGAACTTCCTATCCTTCTGAGTCAACGATTCAGAGGCCTGGCTATCGAAGATAACTTCTCTATAAAACGCCTGTAATAGCCAGCCAATCCCAAGAAGCTGCGGATCTCTGAAACGTTCCTAGGTCTCTCCCAGTTAAGAACTACTTCGACCTTACTCGAATCCACCGAAATCCCTTGCGCCGAAATCACATGACCCAAAAAGATAATCCGATCAAGCCAAAATCACACTTGCTGAACTTGGCGTACAATTGCGAGTCTCTCAATCTCTGCAACACCAATCTGAGATGCTCCTTATGCTCTCTCATGCTCCTCGAGTACACTAGGATGTCATCTATGAAGACGATCAAGAACCGATCGATGTACTCGCTAAAGACGCGATTCATCAAATCCATGAAAACAACTGGGGCATTCGTCAACCCAAACGGCATGACCAGAAACTCATAATGCCCATCGAGTCCGAAATGCTATCTTCGCCACATCAGCATCTCTAATCCGCAACTGGTGATAACCAGAGCGCAAATCAATCTTCGAGTATACGACCGATCCTTGCAACTGATCGAACAAGTCATCAATCCTCGGCAAAGGATACTTGTTCTTCACCGTCGCTTTATTCAACTGTCGGAAATCCACGCACATCCTCATAGACATGAATTCTCCAGTATCGGTGGCATCATTTCCTGAGACATTTGGGGCTCTGGACTGCATGGCCGCGCCTGAATTATCAGAATTCGAGATGGGTTTTCGTGGTGTTGATGCATTTCATTACAAATATAAGATATTTGAGCCAGGAGAAGAAGACTTCATGCTCTGGCAGGAAGCTTATCACATGGTTGCCGCTCGGGTATATTTTTGTAATTTCTCTAATGGTACACACACTAGTTATTCACAATTATTTCACACGCTTTCATGCCTCCAAGAAAATCTTGTCATTTGAGAGAGAGACAAAAATGATTTGCTAAAAATAATTACTGTTTTTTCATGATACACACTATTTTAATACAAGATAATCGTATCTAAAAGAATTATAGGACATACTCAAATATATGAATGTTTAGACGAAAAAAGAATAACTCAAATGAGATGAGATTATATAATGTAGAGAGTTATATTTATAGAGCTTCCCATTTTGGCATGCAACAAATGTATATGAGTCACTTGTTTAATATTACTAAGATTCCCATATCAAAAATATTAGTGTGGCAACTTCTATTCACCAAACTGTAAGTTATAATAGTTACTTTAATTCATCAGTCAAGGCAATAAAGATTGAGTTACATACATGAGACTCTCAGATTCTTTACAAAATAAGTAGAGTCTTGACCTGTCTGAGTACTTTCATCACTGCAATTTCTCTACCCTTCATTTAGAAGGAAGAGCACTTGTTTAATTTTTAGTACTCTGTTTGGATCTTCTTCTTTTTTGTATCCGGTACTCTGTTTGGATCTTAGTTGAATAAATTTAAGATATTTTGAATTAAAATACTCTAATAATCAGAATCAAAGTTATAGATATAAAGTAATTGTCAATAAATTATGCATTAAAAATTTGCCGTTACTATTAAAAGATGTTAATTAAAGAAGTGGAGGCGGGGCGAGGCAGGGAGAGGACATTTTCTTTATTTGTTTTCTAGAGGAAAGAGGACATTTTCGAGGGTGGGCATTAGGACTTGATTCAGTCAAACAAATGTTTTTAATGGAGTCTGGCAATGCACATGTCCATCCATATAAATGGACAATACAGGACAGATAAGGATAGTTTTCACACTATGTCAAAAATCTTTTTCCATAACCATTTTTTTTTAAAGAAAAAGAATATCATAAACTGGACACGATCAGACATGAGCATTGGTCTACTTTAGGTGCCGTTTGGAGACGTCCATTGATTTTGATTATTGTTTTATTATTGATAAAAATAAATAAATACATCTTAAACTTATATAAACCTTTGTGGATAGATTTGATGTTTATAAACTTACTTCTCTAAACACATTTGACGTTCATCGGTCCAAATGCAACCTTAGATTTTCAGCGGTTGCATATGATATGTCAGTGAATACGAAATTTCCCAAAGTTTCTCAGCCGGTAGTTAGCTTGTCGAACATTAAAAATTTTATCTAAGAACCCATGATTATTGGGATAAGTTTGTTGCAACTTTCCAGTCATGTTCTAGTTTGATTTTACTTCCTTCTTACGCAAATATGAGTCCTCTCCTTCGGGCTCCCATCGACTCGTACATATCCCTCGATTTACTACATGTATAGGATAAGGGGTCTCTAATCTATATAGAGGGTTAGCCCATTAATGGGTTAATTTAAAAAAAAAGGAAAAAAAAAAAGAAGAGTATAAGGCTTAGGCTATTAGTTATAAATGTCTTTGCTCTTTTAAAGGCGCTATCTGTTGGTTGAAAACTCCACGAACTATCTCCATCTCTGATCCTTTGGTGTCTTTAATTGTTAAATTTTACTTAAAAGACGATTACAAGTTCAAGAAGTACAAAATTAATAGTTAATTATACGCCAGACATATCCAATATAAAAAATCGAAAATAAAGTCACAGCTATGTAAGAAAGCAAAACTCTGCAAAATCTGATGCCATACATATTTGTATAGTGCAAAAAAGTGGAGATTTTATTTCCTAGAATAATTATATTAATTTGTGTCAAGATTTTGGTTCTTGAACCACAAATTAAAGTTTATATTAGATATATCAAATCTAAATTTGGTCATTGTTGCCGTGACCACCCAGTGCATTACAGTGAAACCCACCCTCCAAATGCCTTCTGTAATTCCTGGACAGTTCTTTTCACTTCATAATTTCAACAAAAGACAAAAAGGGAAGTCGTAGATTCGATCATAATAATCAATGACTCGAAGAAAAATGAGGTTAATGAAGTGGAACGTTGTTAAAGCAATTATGATTTCAATCATGGCTTTAAGTCAATATTAGATATGTGGTCCATCAAATCTAACTTTCTACTATTCAACCTACATATGGGTGATGATAGTCCACGTTGTATTTATTTATATATATACACTTTTATGATATATATCTAAATATCATAGTTGCCATCCTTTACTATCTTTTTCTCCACCAACATTGACACTGGAATCGTTTTCTCTAAAACACATCTAAATTATCACAAAAACTAAATTAAATTTCTTGACAAGTTATCACTAAGTAAAACATATACACCGGGAACACTCTTTCCCTATGATGAGAAGTGCAAACTAGCAATTGATAAAACTAGGAATCTTTTCTAAAAAAAAGAAAGAAGACTATCTTTCAAAGATCATTATATACGTAAAGTTGAAAAATAAAGTATCTAACTTGTCTAGCATAACGTGAAGGCTTACTACGCACTTAAACTAAAGGATAACAATCATATATTCCATAAAAAAATTTAAAAAAGTTAATCCAACACAGATCCAAGTATTGGTTGAACTGCACTTCTTGAACCCCTACCATGCCCAAAAGAAAAGAAAGATCTTTTAATTCTGCAACCATCAGTTGCAGTTGTAGTGTCACTGCTGGTTGCTTCTTTTTTCTGATTTATTATATGTTGAACAGCTAAATACAGCTGCCGATCATTTGCTGAATCCATGGAGAATGACCTTCGGAACGGCTGAAACACTGCGAATTGCTCATCTTTCTGCCTGCTTTCAATGCACTCATCTCCCATGCTTGAAACATGGCTTAATTTCTTGGCTTTCTTCCGCAAGAACTTGTTGTCGAACTTCAGCACCGGTGAAGGGGTAATGGATACAAACTCGCCGGAGTCGGAGTTTTCTTGAATCCCATGTGGATCGGGTCCTATTTCAATCACCACATAATCTTCATCCCTTCCGGTGAAGTTACAGGTGTAAGGAGGAGGATTTGGAGCAATGATTTCGTGACTTGTACTATTGGCTGAAACGCTTGTTCTACAAAGTGGGCAGTTTGCGTTGTTCTGAAGCCAAACATCTATGCAATCAATGTGAAAGAAATGACCACAGTTCGGGATGATTCTCAGCTTCTCTTCTTCCTTAAATTCAATCAAACAAACCGCACATTCACTGGAGTTCTGGACTGTTGGCTCTTTCCCATTGACTTTGTTGAACGTGAAAAGTGGGATTGATCTGATGGCAGCTTCGTTTAGTCCGCGGTTTTCGGGTACCGGAGAGCCAGAAAGTAAGTGGTTTTCAGCAAGGCGTCTTCTAGAGGATGAAAACCGACTTAAAGGATCAAACCGGTGCCAATTCAGGCAGCATTTGATCACAAAGACGTAGTAGGCAACCAGCAGGAAAGCTGTCGCTAAAATGCCGATAATCGCAACAGCGATAATTGGGAAGCTAGTATGTGAAGAGGACAAAGAAGAGCCAAAATTTGAGGATGGCGGACTTTGAATGGGAGGGACTGACATGCTACAATATTTCAGAGTTATGGATTCAAAATTTCCCAGAAAAAGTGTGGAATTAATATCCCAAGAACTTGACTCCCTTCCTTCAAGACTACTTGGGATCAAAGCATGAGAGTGCTACGCTCTGGATACTGAACTGAACGTGTTATTCGCTCATAAATGATGGGGAAAATGTTGTCCACTTTTGATTCTTTTGTTTTTTCAGAAAAAGAAAAACAGAGAATCCCAGTTTGAATAAAGGAGGTAGTACTTGGAGATGATTAGTGTGGAGGAGAGAAATTAAGAGAAGATGGGCAATACGAAGTTTGGACGTGTGAATGAATGTATATATATGTTGGTGGACCTCTTTTTGAGGTGGGAAAACGAAGATATACCCAAAGAAAGTGTGCAGAAGGTTGGTTAAAAGGTATCTAATCTATATACGAAAATAAATTTGGCAGCCAAATTTTACAAAAAATTTGTGCTGTCTCGTCTGGTTTCTTCTTTCCTTGAAAAGAAAGGAAAAAAAACTTGTCTCGTCTAGTTTTTTGTTTGTGATAAAGCCTACAATCACTCTTGAGTGAGTATCAAAAACATAAATAAATAAATAAATAAAAAGCATCATCTAATCGATTTGAAACTAACTTTTAGACTAATGCATCGATATATAGTGTTTAATTCGATGATTAGAGAGACTACGCTGTTATTAACATCAAACATCTGGATATTAGGCCATTTACTTGTAATCTCCTTAGTCACAGACAAGGTAAATGTTGGACTAATTTTTTTGGATTTTTTTTTAGATGAAGTAGCTAAGAAAATGCAACAAACGTCAAATGGGGTCCCAATCTAGAAAATGCACCGCCAAATACTCGACTGATAATAAAGTAGTCCTATTGCATTATACACGAAAAGTCAAATTCCACGTAGAAAAGAATTCCTAAAAAGTGAGAAATTAGATGTATGAGGTTAAAAAGAGGTGGCACCATCCATGCTGACTATAATAATTGGACAAATGACGAAGGGACATTGTGTGACTGAGTGATCCTGAGTAACAGGGTGAGTTGTGTGGTTCATGTTCAGGCAAATGTCAATTTTTTTTATCATTATTTTATAAAATACCCAGTGTAATTTAGGGGTTTTATTAGAAATGATAATTTTATGGTACCATTATCCATTTTTTCTTCTAACTAAATAGAGCTCTCCAAACCACCGAATCATCTTAAATTTGCAAAAGAAACATGGTTCGTGTTACATAAGTAATTCTCTAAGTTGCGTTGTCTTGTTGTGCATGTGGCACAGTGTTGGTGCCTTGCATTGGCTGAGTGCATGCAGCAAAGACATGGCAAGAGTTGCCCAAAACTGGACCCTTGTTGCACTAATTCTTTGGATGGAAGGACTAGTTCATGGCGTGTGCGTGGCAGGTCATGTGGTGCTGGTGCTTAGCCCAAGTTATGCGGGATAACTTGGGCACATTCGGGTTGGCAATTACTAGTGCAGAGTGCTGGGAGGCATTGGATTCGAGTGCTGCATGGTGCTGCACAGTTGCTGATCGAGATTGAGATAAGACAGGACGGTTAGGCGGTTGGCAGGCTTGTGGAACGGTTTAGACACTTGGCTGCATGGCCTGGAGGCCTTGGACGCGTGTGGTCTTATCCTGGTGACATCTGGCATCAGTTGTAGGCAGTTGTAGGCTTGTCTTAACTGTTGTATTATATATTCTTTGCCATGAGTTGCACAAAGCTAACTATTCACAAGTGTGAGCCTTTTTGTGTGCAAACATTGGCTTTCTTTGCATTCTATTGAGGTATTGATATTCAAAAGTTGGGCATTGCCCGTAAATCTGTGTGCCATCTATATTGCACAAGAGTGCGAACAATTGTTGGCACGGATGAGGAACACTTCACTATAAACAAACACTATAAACGTGAATAAGACTGATTGAATCAATGCGTAATTCAAACCGCTCAAGGTTTGGAAAAACAAGTGCTATCTTGTTGTTGCGTGGAAACCTTGTGACAGTTAACAATTTGTCAATGAAAGACAGAGAACACTCAACATCGGCCAACAAATTTATATTCATCTACCCTTCTGCTCCATTTTGTTGAGAGCTGTAAATAATTGTGAATTGTCATTTGTTTTAGAGTTCTTGATGGTGCTTTACATTTATTTCTTGTACGAAGTTTTATCCTCTAATTGTTGTGATAAAGTCAAAGGTTGTGGCCAAAACAAAAGATTTGCGTTTTGACGATATTTTACTGTTACAATTTTTCCAAGTTGCCTAAAGGAAAGTGGGATGAACCATTCATTTTCTTTGCTTCCCAGTAGTTTATACCTGAGAACCTGAGGAATAAGATCCTAATACGTATATAAATAAATGTGTTTCTAATTAAAATGACTTTTAAAACAAAAATGAGAGACGATGTACTAGTTCTGTAATTTTTTTTTTTAAGAATAATAAGAAGATATGTTATCAATGTTAGATTGTTTGGTAAGATTGACTTGGTTTTCAATTCAGTTGAGGAATCTTTTATCTGGGAACGTGGAACCCAGATTTACAAAAATAATAAAGAACCCACATCTTGGTCAATACGTTATCGACTTTCTGCCTCTCTGACTCCTATGTTTTTAAATCTCATCGTTCTTTATGTTTTTAAAGTCATTACTTAAATCTGGTTATTTGATAAACGATCTATTAACCTAAAACAAATGTTCAAAGCCTAATACATATATATCAGTGATTGAAAATATTTCGAATACGTGTCGTTTTACAAGTCAGAACATTTAAAATAGCAACATATAATTTTTAGAAATGTTTCTAATATTTTACAAATAGTGAAATCTTGAATGTCACAAATATTAAAAGTAATATAGCAAAGGAAATCAAGACGTGATTCATTGAAAGATTCAATACTAAAATTTCAAACATCAATACTGATGCCCCCCATAATCACCTCGGGACCCGAGGACCGAGCACTTCACCATCAGCACTACCTGCATCATCTAAAGCGAGAGCAACCAAGGAGCACGCGCGCAGATCGGGAGTCCTGACCGAGGCTTTGAGACCTTCTTGGGAGCCACGCCTCGGGAGGCGCCCGAACATATACGTCATGGAGAGGAGCTAGGGTACCGAGGAAGCAATTTGAGCTCGGGGTAACTCCCGAGGACCCCGACCCGACGTACTGAAGAATCCTCCCTGGGTGCGTCTTTCCTTCTTTAGAAGACCAGATACGATACTTATTTCCTTCTTTAGAGAGTCCGAGGACGATACGACTTTCCTTGTTTGCCTAACAAAATCCCCGGAAATCACGGAGAAGATCTCGCCCATCCGAGATATCCGCACTCCTCTCTAACGACTTAGCCCCTCTATAAATACCCCCAGATTTGCTCTCTTACACTCATTCACTCATTCTTGCACACTCTCGCACACAGTTATATTTGCTCTCATTTGCTCTCGCGCGCACGGCTGACTTAAGCATCGGAGGGGCTTCGCCGGACACACTTCCAGCGCCCTCTGACGAGTGTTCGTTGGTTGCAGGTATACGCACATACTCTCCAATTCCCGACACCCGACGTGCCTGAGGTCCTCGACGTGGTGATAGCTCGTCGGCTGAACTATTTGGTTACATCAAATACATATAGATTTAAATTTGGCATTATGCCTCTGAAATTTTTATTCACTTAATACATATCAGTTCAGACAACACAAATTCATTATAAGATGATATTTCAAGCACACACATATATATATATGATCAATCTTATCTTGATGAGAAACATAATATACTCACCTGTATATATGATATATTGTAGTATATCACATATACATGTGGGGACGTTGGTGGGGAAGGCAACAAATTCAAATATTATAATATATATATATATGTTCACAATTTAAAATAATCAAGAGCACGATGATTGTCAAGTCCACCGGCGAAGAACTTGACCAGATATTCACTCAACGCAACCTCTTTGTATACCGGTGGATTCTCGTGTGAGAGAAGTTCTTTAATGGGCCCATAAATCTTGGCCTCGTTCACAGGTCCAGAGAAGAAGCATGCAACAGAAATTCTTGGACCAAACCCATTGCAAACTGCTCTATGCCCGCTGCTTCTCAACTTTCCATTTGATACCAACTAAATACATATGACAGACTGATTATATGAGATCAATTTCACGGCCAAAAGCCACTCCACTACATATACAACCACATCTTGCTTTCATTTGCAAATATCAAAAGGCAAAACTTAATGTGAAAATTAAAAGGGGCTAGAAAAACTACGGTATTTTTCAAACTATATATACACATACCTGGAGAAGATCCCCGATATTTACGACCAAAGTACCTCGAACTGGCTCGATATCGACCCATTGACCTTCATGCATAACCTGGAGACCTCTTGTAGCATGGCCTTGTAGAAGAATAGTGAGGAATCCAGCGTCAAAATGATTGCCGATTCCAATAGCCAGTTCTGGCTCCGGGCATGGTGGATAGTAATGGCAGTGCAGACGATGCCCTTTCGAGCATTCCATATTTTTCAAACTGTCTGCTTCAAGTCCAAGACCATCAGATAATAGTCCCAGAATGAGATTCCCCAATATTTCCACATGTTTGGAGTATTGAATAGCGGGTTCCCTGCAAAGTGCAATCCATCATGCAATGGAAAATATAAAACATATATAACATATTTTGTGGTGAAAGGTTGCAGTTGGATTCATATATTTGAGATGGTGGCTTTCAAATATAGCTTCATTTCAAATCCACTCCTCATCGAAATTTCAAATACATCAAGAATTAATTGGTGTCAGTTGATATCCATGAGAAAAAGGATAAAAAAAACCATTACCTGCAAGAAGGAGGCAATTCGTTTCCATGTGGATGGTCAGCATCGGAAAATGAGAGGGTCAAAGTATCCCTCCAGCTAGCAGTTGTCGACCAAGAAAGATCGTAGTTACTGATAAATCTTACAGCTTTGGTGTTGTCTCGGGAATAATATTTCTTCTTCTCCTCCAAGCCTTGCTCGTTGAATTCCCGAACACCTTCAATCATCCCATCAAGAACAGGCAACGGGATCCCATGATTTATAACCTGGAAAAAACCCCATGTTTCCGATGCAGTCCTCACCTCCTCAACAATCTGTTTCCGCCTGTCGGGCTTCCAAATTTCGCAGAAATCAATTACTGGAACCTGGATATTTTCCCTCTTATGATTATGATTAGTTGATTCTTGCAACAGCTCCTCAAATGGCCTGATAAAAATCTTGGGAAGTTTCTGTATTCCGGAATCAAGCAGACCCTTGACACCAGATTTGGCTTCATCAAAAGCCTGGAGCATTTCCATTCGATCATATTCTTGCAGGTTTCTTGTAGAGAATCCCTGTGTTACACCTGCCATTAATTTGATGTGCCGTAGGATTATAGTACTTGGCAGGTGTTGACAATGCAACTAATGATGTGCCTTATGAGTGAGTTGAAGGGACAAGACAAAAGGTGTTCAGTGAACATTACACATAGAAATGGACCAAAAATTTGACAATCGAAACGAACACGTGCGTTAAAATAAATAAGTAAATGACAATAACAACTATCACGTGCTAAATTCAAATTAATCAATTGAGTTGGTCATGTTATCTTTGTTGTAAATAATTGAAGAATTCATGAATAATCCAGAATCATAAACATGTCAAATCACCAGATTTGAAAACTAAATCTGTAACCGAATGCGGAAGCGTACCTGAAGCCATAATGCTGAATTCCTTGAGAACAATTGGTTGATCTTCCAGATCTGAGCGTTCTTCGTGAGAGCCCTTTTGTTTCTCTCAGAATATATTATAGTAATGGGAGTTAGAATATGGAACGTGATACGCCAGATCTGGGGACCATACCATTAAATAGATAATTCATTGAATTATCTTCCGTAATTACTGTTTTAGCCCATCATTAAAACAATAATTATACTTTAGGCTCTACACATAAAAGGTCCATATCCAATAAGATACATTAAAGCCCAATAATCCAAAATCTTACTTGATCACTTTAATTCGGGCTTAACTTTATTAACAGCTCACAACATATAACCTCTCACATATGAGCCCATATAATAAATTGATCCAACAATCTCCCACTTGGGCTATATGTGTGACCTTACGGTTATGTGTTGTGCAAAATAACCTTATGAGCTCAGAAATGCTGTATTACCGAAATGTATCTACTATCAATCTCGTCCATCAATTGTCTCACCACAGGATCAAAGCAGCCTTCGTTACATTCATCGTAACTCGACCCATCAATGTTCACATGTATCAAAACAACTGAACGACATAGATTGTGATATGGATGTGTAGCAAGGAAATTTCACGCAATGTGATCCACGTGCCTATTTCCAACTGGTCCACCCTTAAACTTTATTTGAGATCAAACTTTAACATTATCAGAGTGTGAACAATGTGATCGCCTATTTCCAACTGGTCCACCCTTAAACTTTATTTGAGATCAAACTTTAAAATTATCAGAGTGTGAATGGAATGACAAACTTTATTTCTGCAGAAAATATCCTTAAACAGTATATAACCAAAAATCGTCTATAACAAATAAACATATAATATGACAAACTCCCACTAAAACTGAATATCCTCAATTGACCCAACGCCCATGTGAGCAGTATGCTCATGAAACTGTTTGGGCGGGAGCCCCTTAGTAAGCGGATCCGCAACCATGGAGTTTGTACCTATATGTTCAATAGACAACTGTCCACTCTGAATTCTTTCTTTAACAACCAAGAACTTGATGTCGATATGCTTTGACTTCGTAGTGCTCCTGTTGTTATTGGAATATAAAACTGCTGATTTATTGTCACAATGTAACTTTAATGGTCTTTCAATACCATCAACAATGCGCAGTCCTGTGACAAAATTCCGCAGCCATAGTCCATGATTGGATGCTTCATAACAGGCTATAAATCCAGCAGCCATAGT
>KQ994471.1:66815-142301 GCA_001598015.1 Dorcoceras hygrometricum
TGAATCCAGATAAGGTAGCAAATCCCTTTTTGAATTCCTGACAGTGGAACGCCGTCAATCTCGCTTCAGTATATGGCAAATTGCGTTTCGTCAGGGATGTGAGTATCATTTCCTTATGAGTTCTTTCCCGTTGAAATCGCCTCTGCCAATGTGTACTATTTTTCCAAAGATAGTACTAACCTCGTCTCCTTAATTTCAGGCGGTATGAGTGATTCTTATTTTGATCATCGATCTTTTCCAAATGAGTATACGATCGAATTTGAATCTTCTTTATGCTTGCGCCTGAAATCTTTTCTATCAACGGATCTTTCCTTAAAGAAGACGAATGAACAGTTCCTTACTGTTGAGAGATCTTGTTGCGGTATCCATTTGTAAGTATCAGTACTGATGACGTCATCATATCTATCGTTCAAAAGATTTAGCACTGCTGACGTCATCATGTCTGTTAAGAACATTTAAGCTGAATGAGATGATGACGTCATGATGTCTAGTGCTTTCCTGTGGCTGACGTCATCAGATCCGCCGAGGCAAAGCGATGTCGTGTTGAACCACTGTCCAAAAGTATTGTAGCAAGGTCTGGTGACACTATCGATAGGAATTACTGTTCCAAGATCTGTTGAGACGAACGATGTCGTGTTGAACCACTGTTCCCATTGCTGTTGCATGTTTTATTACGACGGTAGACAAGAACTGTTGGCAGTTATCTTCACTCTTAATACTTCATCAGAACTCGAATATCCAAATCAATTTCTCCACTGTTCCAAGGTCTGATTTTGATCAACTCGAAACTCATAACTGTAGCTTGAGCTAAACACTGTTGTCATCAATGTTGATCATCGTGAATATTATCATTTAATTCCAAGTCTTTTCTTTTCTTTGTTATCACCAAAACTATAAATTTTATCCTAACAGAGAGCAAGTATATGCTGGGTGCAAATGTGTGCAAGGATGAATGTGTGTGAGTGAATGGAGCGTACCTGGTATTTATAGAGGGGCTAAGGGGGTGGAAGAGAATATCTTGACGAATATCCTCCGTGGTCCTCGGGATCCTTTTGTCTAAATAAGAAAATGTGCATCGTCCCAGGATTCTTCAAATAAGGAAAGGCGTATCCACGCGGGATTCATCTGCATAAGGAAAGACGTATCCAGGTTGGACTCTTCATCACGTCGAGACAGAGTCCTCGGGAGATATTCTCGAGTTGAGCGTGAGTTCTCGGGCCAGCTCCCGATCCCTTCTTGCATAGTCCTCGGGTAACTCCCGATCTTGGTGGCATATGTCAGGGCTTCGGGTGAGCCGAGGAGGTGGTTATGGGGGCATCAAGATCAATACCTTAAATATAGCATGTAACATGATACAGTTTAGAGTCGAATTTTCCCAGATCATACGCAACAAAAAAACAAGATACACATGAATATTTTCTATCCCCGTTGGATCTATGCGGTTCATTTGGTGCTGATCCGCGTATTTATATGGACCTTACACCAAATAAATGATGGATTTTACTGGATGTAACACTGTTACATAGAATTTTCCTATCATTCATGGCACCCAAATTCATATCCTGAAATCTAACAGAGCTGAAGTCCCACCCAGGCCTTTTGCATTGTAGTGCAGTGAGTATTCTTCGACCGTGGTTTCCCTGTATTTTGGGGGTTTCTCTTCAGACAGCAGTTCTTTGATGGGTCCATACAATTTTGATGATGGCATCAAACCAGTAGTAAAGAAGCATGCCACAGATACTCTTGGGCCAGCAAAATTTGCTAATACTCTGTGTTGGCTGCTTTTAAACTTGTCGTTTGATATAAGCTGATAGAAAAAAATTCTACAGATATTTTAGTCCTGATTAAAGTTCGATAATAAACAACTTGGAAAAAAGACATGAAAGAAAAGTGCCTGTAAGAGGTCTCCGATGTTGATGACTAGAGCTCCTGGCACAGGGGTTATATCAATCCACTGATCATGACATAGAACTTGGAGGCCTCCTATGTTGTCTTGGAGCAGAACAGTGAGGAAGTCATAGTCGGCATGTTTGCTTGCCCCTAAGGTCAGCTCCGGCTCAGGGCATGCAGGGTAATAGTGATACAATATGGCTAGCCCCTCTGAACAACCTATGTTGTTCAGATGATTTGGGTCCAGACCAAGAGCCTCAGACAACAGCTCGAACAACAGTCGACCCAGTTTTTTCACATGCTTGGAGTACGCGATCATGATGTCCCTGAGAGGAATACATGGTCAAATGAATAAGGAGACCACTCAATTCTTAGCCCTTTTTTTTGCATTCAAATCAAACTCTAGAACTCAAAATCAATTAACTGTATAATCTCCAGCTACTACATTCTTTTGCCCGCTAATATGGTTTCAAGTACCAAAACTGAGATGATCGTGATAACAAAAGTATGCATCCAGTACAAATTTATATATACTACAAATATTTGTTTGAAAATGAAATAAAATTACCTGCATGCCTCAGGCAATTCTTCTGGATTGGGAATCTGAGGAGCCATATTGCAGTAAGTAGTATCCCTCCAGTTAGCCGATGCAGCCCTATACAGATCAAAATTACTATTGTACACAACAGTTTTCATCCCATCTCTTGTATACCACTCTTTCTTCACTTCATGATCTTGCTCGTAAAACCTCCTGGTCCCAGCCAGCATCTCATCCAAAACACTCACTCCAATCCCATGATTAATCACTTGAAAGAAACCCCAAGTCCCCGATGCATCACGGATTCTGTCTACTATGTTTCTTCGAAGAAGCGGGTCATTTTCAATCCCAGCAAGATCCAGAACTGGGATATCGATTCCAGGATTGAAGGTGGACTTAGAGCCGTTCTGATACTTATCTGGTGGAGAGAAGAAGATTCGAGGGATTTTTACGAGTCCAGCGTCAACGAGTCCCTTCACGCCAGCTCTTGTTTCATCAAATTCTTTTAGCTCGCGTTCTCTCTCGAAGTTTTGCTCATCTTTTAGAGTAATTTCAACTGGTCTTTTGAGATTATCCATCGTCTTGATTGATCTTCGGAACGATATTTTCTATTTGGCTAGGCTGTGCGTTTGAAGTCCAAGCCCAATAAAACAAGCAAAACATGAAGAAAGTCAACTTCTAACAAGGAAATAAAATTATTTAACTATTAAATATTACGTTGCTGCCCACTGGTTCCCGAAAAAACAGAGAGAAGTACTAACTAGTATATTCTCTTGGAAACAAAAATAACCCAGAAAATTAAATACATTACTGATTCCTAACTATCCGCTGATGGCTGATATAAATAAGTTAGATCTGGTTTAATTTGTTTCGAAATGAGCCGATCAATGGACAATGGCGACCAAAATATTATATCCTCATAGTTTACTATTCATAAAATTAATTTTGCTTTCTCTCATCCTTCATTTGAGATCCTTCATTTTCTCGAAGGAACCAAACGGTTCCTAGAAGATAGATAGATTAGCTGGTGAGGAATTCTGTCAGAATATAAAGAGCTCGTTTCAGAGTTGATTAGCTGTGCTTTGAGGTGTTATTATTATTATTAGCTTTAATATTATTGTCTAAATTAATGTTGCAGACATTACTTTTTTAAAGATACATCAATGCTGGCCTTGTGAATCTAGGATTCCTTCTCGTTTCACAGACAAAGCCAAAGAGCAAAGTGCTGGCCATTGCGAAAGATGGGTTTCTTCTCTTTTCTTGGAAGACTGCTCTTTGCTTCCATCTTCATACTATCCGCGTGGCAAATGTAACCAAACTCGCTCTTTCTTTTTCAGTGTTTTTCTGCCTTTATGTGTAATTAGATCTGTTATTGCTATAGTCATGCGTATGTGTTGGTGTTAATATTGGGGTCGACATATTCTGTGTGGCATTGGCTCATAGTCGCAGATCTACCACTCTTTTGTTTGGCATAGCAATTTGCTAAACCGTTTATACAGACAGAGAAGATGAAACAAAATATGCAGCTTCTTGATTTAGATCGTCCTTGATAAGCATGAATCATGATGTTGGACTTCGAATATTATTATGGGTTTTTATTTGGCGTTTCCATGCCATGATTTTTATTTGATTTTGAGTGGTGAGGGCTGTTTCGTACTGTGGAAATGAAACAAGAGCCCAAGATTACATCTTTACATAACTTTTGCTTAGAAACTATTGTTGTCAGCAAGAAAGAGAACCTCAGCTTCTCCCACTAATTTACACGAGTTTATGGTACTTGTAACTGTTTCACTGAAGTACATTTTCCTCTCTACTTTTCGATATTAACCTTCCTCTGCCACTTGATTCTGGGATAAATTCCACTTGGTTTTGGCCTGTTTGCTTAAAGATCTTCTTTTCTACTTTTAACTTTATATACTTTTGGACAAGACCACTCTTATTGTCTTGGAGAGCTAATTTGACTAATGTTTTAGATCGCTTCTGAGAAATAATGGAAATAGACGTTGCACAGGCATTAACTTAACCTGGCGAATAAAAATTGTGCCCGGGTGCCTCTCAAATTCCCTGGTCTTCTGGCTGGTTTCTTGGTAGCACGTCTGGCTTGACAGATTTTTACTCTGTAGGTTAAACTTGGTGTGAGTAAACGGCTCTTTAGTAATTGGTATTTGATTGGATAAAGGTATAAAAATGCTACAAGTTTTATGAGCAACCCGTAGGACCGTAATTTGAGTTGCCAATATAAAGCTTCATGAGTTTGCTTGAGACAATATCTTGTCCACCTTTCATTTGTAAATTTCTGAACTTATTAAATTATTAATTATTAATTTTGAAAGTATTAGACAAAGGCGCTTTCAAATTGCAAGTTAGAATAGCTTATTTACACAGTATTCTTCTCTTGACAGTACACGGACACTGTTTTGAAGTCGACGCAGTTATATATTAAATGATTGTATTTCCTATTTAAAAGCTTGAACCTTCCAGCCAAGTCTTCTCAAGGAGTGATAGTAATGTTGATTCTTATTAGCATACACAAGGTAGTCTAGAGTAGATTTACAAATGAGCATTTGCTGAACAACTTTTGCAGTCATTCCTGTCGACAAGTTGCAAAAATCCATTTATACATTAAATGTATGTCTTCTGTTGGTGAAAGAAGGCTCTGTTGGTAAAGGCTGAGGAGCTCTATTTATAGAGCCCCTCGGTTTCAGAATAAATCATCTTATGTTTTAGTTTTCTCTACTTCTCTGTAAAGCATTGAAAAATATTCGAGTGTGTTCTATAATATTTCTGTAATAGGTTTCTCTGGTATCTAGAGAATGTGTATCTTTGGAAATAAAGTGAATAGTGTAATTTTCCAAAATATTATAATGGAATCTTTTCATATTGCTCGTGGTTTTTACCCTAATAATTTTTAGGAATTTTCTAGTTTGTGGGAGATAGGTAAAACTGAAACTGAGAACCGCACAAATGACGGACATACATTAAATGTCAACATTTGAGGACCAACGGTTGTTCATAGATTTAGTTGATAGTAATTTGAAGATATTGTTGCTTTGTGTGAGCCGCAACCGTTACCATTTGATTTCTTGGTTCTTTGCCTCACACTTGTTTTCTATCCATCACAATTCACATTCATCACCTTCTTGACATGAATCACATGATATGTTGTCAAGAATCAAACTAGTTGGATGGTGAGATTTAAAACTGACACGTTGGACTTA
This sequence comes from Dorcoceras hygrometricum, assembly GCA_001598015.1. Lineage (NCBI taxonomy): Eukaryota > Viridiplantae > Streptophyta > Magnoliopsida > Lamiales > Gesneriaceae > Dorcoceras > Dorcoceras hygrometricum. Next base: position 72,462 of record KQ994471.1, read on the forward strand.
GGAATCTGAAACTGTGGAAGATGACTTTTGGCATTAAAGGAAAAGCCGAAGATTGTCCAGGCAAAACAAAAAAAAATGTGGAAAAGTGCTAAAATATAAGAAAGGATGAAAAGAGAATTTGCATATGGGTTACTCTTCTATTACTACTGATAAATTTAACATCTGGAATTAGAATAATAAAAAATTAAGCTGATTTTATGTTCTACAGGCTTGTCATCGATACTCCCGACGTTAGCTATACTTGTCTGATAAACAGTCAACTCTCCAGACATATTAAGATTTCCAGAGTCTGGTTACTTACCCAGATTGTCAAACTAAAAGAGGGTTCTAGTTCAATATAATTTTTTTACAGGCTTGAAAAATTCAGTTTGTTCATATGGTTGCAAGCACCTAAATCTTATTTTTACTCAAACTTTTAAAAAAAGACACGTCTGGTTGGGGCTGTTTTCGATTTAGATCCACATTTCAAACATTGTATTATTTTCCCTCTTATTGATGTGCGTGGCTTGCATTATTTACTTATTGTAGGTTTAATGAATTTGGAGATGATGGTGGACCTGCAGCTAAAGAATGGGCTCCTAAGCTACATTTTGTCAAGAAGTTAGTTGATAACAGAATCGGGAAAACCAATTTGCATGTTGATGTAAAGGCTCCTATATTGTCGACAGATTTCTCCCCGGAGTGCGAAGTGAATTCGTTTTCTCATGGTGTATGTTTTACGTTTTGCAGCCCAAGACCTTTGTTGCTGCTTGTATTTTCTTGAAGGGGTTGGGAGGACTTTTATTTGTGCTTGGCAGTGGTTTCGGTGCTTTTCTTCTGGTATATTGCTCTACCTTACTCGATACCATACACATTTAACATATGGTTACCAATACAATTATGTTCTTTTATGTTGAATCGTGCAGATATTGTACTTGGTTTTAACATCACCTGTTTTGTATGACTTTTACAACTCCGATGTTGGTGAGCCAGAATTTATCAGGCTCTTACATGAGTTCCTCCAGGTAATCTTGAAACTTTCAAACTCAAATAAAGGACTTCATTTCACTAACATCACGTTAGGCTGGTATACCTCATGCACATAACAGACCAACAAAACAAAAACTCATGGCCATTGTTAAATTCAATCAACCATATTAAATATTGAAGATATCACAGCACACCATATGCTATGACTCATGATCCCGGGGTCATGAGTCTGTTGGATGGGACTTGGGAGAGTTGTCTCATGTCTGTTAATTTACCAGACATACCACGTATTTCATTTATCATTATAATGATTGGAAATTGGATGCTTTTTGGTGCAAATTAATCTTAGTCAGAACTTAGGATTTGCTCAAACTCAATGTCTGATGGGCTCATGCTTTCTGCGTTAATCATACCTGCTTGGATACACTTGCATTTACTTGACACAAACACTAAACTCGACACTGTCTCGGGTATGGCTTGAACTTAAGTTATTCTGATCAATATAACGAAATGGAGTATTTGAATATGCGAGGTTCGCATCCTGCGACTGTAAATTGATGTCAATTTTCTCATTCTCAGCGTGAGATGGGATCGAGTGACTGTCACCAACATTTCAATATGTTTTCAGTTTGGCTAAGTTTGGTTTACATTTTTTGATGGCAGTGCGTGGCATTTGTCGGTGCACTACTATTTTTCCTAGGGATGAAAAACTCTATCCCGAGGAAGAAGCAACAGAAGCAGGCCCATAAACCCAAGACAGCTTAAATCTTAGGATTTGAATTAGTTTGTTCATTTTAGTTGGCTTCCACAATGGCACCAATATTTGATGTCGTAGTTTCTTTTTAATTTCTTTATTTTCAATTGACTAAAGAATCAGAATCGATGATCCCAAAGTTCGATGCGATCAAGATTTTTGGTATTTGAAGGTGTTAATATCTTAGGCTTGCAGTCACAATCAGAGCCGTCTATATGGGCTATGTCTGTCAATCTTGTGGATTGGGTTGGATTTAGTCGAAGTAGGTGGGATGATTGGGTATTTACCAACGATGACATTGAAGTAGACAATTATATTTTTTGGGAAAAAGTAAATTAAGTTCAGTATAATATAACTTAGCTCCAGCAAATTCAAAACAACAGCTTTGTATGGCATCTCACTTTCAACTTTGGAAGTGAAACCACTGTCTCGCTTGCTGTTATTTTGAAGAAATTTTCATCTATTATTCACATGTAATTTTTTATAAATAAAATTACGAAAAAAATATAACTAAAGATGTACAAATTTTTTGTTTTCTTATCTATCAAAACTACACTATTTATATAAAGTAGGTTACAAAAATTCATTCACCACATTTTGAGTAAACCTGGATCAAAATACAACCTAACAACATTTGTTTTTTATTGTTATTATTCATCATAAGAATTCTCAAAGTTTAGAAGGCAATACCGTCTCATCCTTCAATCCCAATAACCCGCAAAGTTCCGGGTACAGGGCAACCCGAATACCCGCATACGCTTTCCCACCCCACTTCCTCTTCGACAACTCCTCACCCTTGCGAACTGCAGCTGCCACCACCGCCTCCGGACTATCGTGCGCAGAGTCAACAATCCCCATAGCCACCGCCTCCTCCGCCGTCACTTTCGCAGCCTGGAGCACCAATCGCCGCCGATCGGAACTCCCTCCGACTTTTCCCCTGATCAGAGCAGTGAAATAATCCGGCAAAGTCATGCCTATATCGAGCTCGCTCATGTACAGCACACTCCTCGAAGAAGTCATCGTGACGTAATCATGGCTCATGGCAAGTATCAACCCGGCCGCCGCCGCGTGGCCCGTAACGGCGGCGATCGTCGGCATAGGAAGAGCCATCAAGTCGGCGACGACTCCCCTGAACAGATCCACCATACGGAGCAGCTCGTCTTTGGCGGCATCGGCTGAGCCGGATTTGACTCCCTTGGCTTGAGCATGTCTCAGATCGAAGCCGTTGGAGAAGAACTTGCCTTCCGACAAGGTGATCAGAGCCGATCCGTCGACAGCTTGGGACTTCACGTCGGCTAGAGCCGACCGGATCGAGGAAATCAGGGACGGGTTCAGACGGTGCTCCTGGTCTATTTTGTCGACGCCGGTTAGCTTTAGAATGAAAAGCTGGCCGCGCCTCTCTAACGTGCACATGTTGTGGATTGCTGCGGAGGAAGGGTGGCTACCCTGTGAATTGGAATTGATGATATCTTGAAATTTGGATGATGATATTATTATCTAGTTTATATTTTTGTATTTATTTCTCTTATTTTTTTACATATAGTTTACTTATTTCTTTTTTCCGCCAAGGTGGATGGTCACTTTCTGTCTTTAGATCGATAATTAATATTCCTAAAAATAAATTTATTCTTTTAATAAAAATAATCCATTACGTTTCAAAAATAACATATTGAACGATATATTTATATTATACATTAATAAGAAATTCACACCTATACTGATCGATTCCAAAGACCATAGAATTTTTTAAGACATCAATTTCTAAAATTTGCTCGATTCAGAGTATAAATATGGCTCGAACCATGGAACTGACATTAATTTTTTATTCAGGCCATGACATTTTCTTTTCATTCCTTGATACATTTTTTAAAAAGAGAGTAAGAGAGGACTTGTAACCCGACCCAATTTAGTCGCCACAGTGGGCTGGTATGTTTGTATATAGATTCAGATATGTTAACCATTGGCCCAAGTTTGTGAACCATACTTCCAAATTTCCGAAATAGATGTCAATTGTTCTCGATGATGATAAATTTTATCTGGAAACTGCAATCATAATGTTTGTTATTCTAAAACGTTCTTCTTAAAAGAAACTATAAACCTCACACGTAGAGTCAAGCGTGAAAAAAATTGATTTAATCAAATTATCTCAGTCGACGAGTTATCATCATCTCGAGAGCTCGGGACGTCGGGATTGCTTGTAGATCTGAGACGATGTTTCGTGATTCCTGCAGCCACAGATAACAGGTCAGAAGACGTCGAAAGTGGGTCCGACGAAACCCCTACGATGCTTAAGTCAGGCGAGATGCGAGAGCAAAAAATAGAGCAAGGGCAAATATATGGTGGGAGCAAAGAATGCTAGAATGTGTGTGTGAATGAATGAGCGTACCTGGTATTTATAGAGGGGCTAGACGGTGGAGATGAGCATATGTTGGAGAATATTCGCCTACACCGGGTATCTCAGACAAGATACTCTCCGCGATCCTCGGGGATCTTGTCTGTCAAATAAGGAAAGGCGTATCTTTCCTTGATTCTTCAAATAAGGAAAGACGTATTTGGGTTGAATTCTGCTAGTCAAGACCCTGTCCTTGGAAAACACTCCTGATCTGAGTACGAGTACTCGGGAAACACTCCGATCTGAGCATACCTTTTTGGGATCGAGATTGTTATGCTTGGTCCTCGGGTCCCGAGGTGATAACGGGGACATCAGTATATATAAAAAAATACAACTTTGTTTTAGTTCACGGAATGCTGTCTAAATTGATTTTATTCATTTTACGGAACCGAAGTTGTATGGATTTTTTAAATACAACTTTTTAATAAAACACAGAATATTCTTTTTAGTCAATAAATGATTATATTTTTTATTAAAATATTTCTATAAGTTTCGCCCCTTGATTCTATTACCCCTCTTTTTCAGGTCAATTATTTAACGACGATAGGACCCAGTATTTTAGAAAAATATGGCATTCCTTTTGTATTTACCCAACTCTGTTAATTGTATCTCTCTCGAACACCACTCCTAGAATTTGACTTACGTCTAGACTTCCAAATTATGGAATCCTCTAATTTCAAATCGATAGGGAACAGTAAGTGAAAATCAACACAAATATACCGAAAACGTCAGAGTTTATTTGAGTAATTATTTTAAATCTTCCATAAACTTTGAAAATCTTGAGCTGTTGTAGTGGCTTACGAGGTCTTGCATTTTATTATAACTTAAACTTTCAAGCTTTTTATATACGATAAAATTTTGTAGGTATTACGTCTTATTTCATTATGGAAAAGCAATTTTATTTTAAAATATATTTTAGTTATCTTATTTTTAGAAAATATATTACATATGATTTCTGAAACTTCCGAAAACCTGCCAATCAAAAATGCCAGGGAATTGGAAAAAATTAGCAGCACTAAGCTGAGTGAAGGGACATGACAAATTAACGAAATTGTACAAATCCGAATATTATTTATTTTACGTCGATCGAATTATTATGTATTTATTTCATATTAATTAAATTTTTAATTATTTATTTTACGTCAATCTAAACGTTAATATAAAATTATAGTATTATATTTTTATTCTATTTATTTATTATAAAATATTAAAATATAAATCTAACTCTTATCTTAATTTAATACATCCGATCAAACATATTAGTTTATAAGATATTATCCTGGATAGTTATTAATTATCATCTTGTATCAAATCCAACAAGGCAACCCTTAATATTATTCAATCTAAGATTTCTTCCTTCTCTTGTCGAGAATAGTCAAACAAGAGCTTGTCGGTCCCGATATTGCCACGTCATAATTCGCAAACTGTAGATCACGATGCACTCGGAATCTAAATTAATGAGAGGACGTTTTAAATTGTTAATTGCCGAAATACCCTCAACTTCTATGTGTTTCGCAAAATGACCCTCATTAACCTTTTGTTTCTTTTCGTAACTTATTATTTATTTATTATAACAGTGAACCGCCGTTATCCAAACGGATGCATATATATATATTGCTGCGCCGTTATTAACTGACGGGATATTCCGTTATCAAGATTATTATGGTCAAGCAAAAAATTATTCTTCCCGTTGGAAGTGATTGTCATTATTCGGCGCGATCAAACTAACAGCTCATCGGCTTTTCCAGCTAAAGAGGTAAGCCAGTGGCACCACCTTCCCCTTTTTCTTTTTCTTTTTTCATTCGTATTATTTAATTGTACTGCATAATATTCACATAACAATTTGTAAAAAAAAAAATCAAATTTTGGCTTCTATAGGTTTCTGGCCATTTTGATAATATGAGCAACAATGGAGTTTTCATTTTCGACATAAACATTGTTTATGTAGAAAATTTAAATAAAATTTAAACTAATTGGAAGAAAACAAATCATACCAAGATCAAATTTGATCATTTATAAGACAAAACTCTTTCAAATCTAATTTATATCATAGTTTCTGGAATTTTCACTTATATATATTGGATTGAGGAGATAGAAAATCACAGTATGGTGATCATATATAAGCCGTAAGCGTATTTACTAAATTATGTGCAGAGCACTATTACTTGATTATAAGATTATTGTAGCACAAAATAATTGTTTCTATAGAGGATATTAGACGTCATCATACCTAAGAAAAGGAAAATCACATGCAGCGATTTGGGAAATCGAATTTGAATTATTTACTAAAAGATGAAATAAATAAGTTGTTGTCATTTATTATATTATTAGTATGAAAACTCCAAGGAGATTTTTCATTACGAAAACTATGTAAAGTTACTTTCTATAATTAGTTATCACGCTACAGTTATATAATATAAGGTGAAATATTCTTATTACATAATGTTTCAATAAGTTACTGACTAAAAAAAAAAAGGATACAGAGCGAGACAAAATGACTTAATTGTTTATAAATAAATTAATTTTTTTACAGGATATATAAATAGATAGGCATGATAATGTGGGCGCCAACCATGGGCGACAACATGGGCGCCTGAGATGCTCAGCCGAACATCTCATGAAAATTTTAAAAATTTCATGAGATGTTCGGCTGAGCATCTCAGGCGCTCACATTTTCGCTCATAGTTGGCGCCCACCTTATCAAAGTTTTATAAATAGATTCCTCTTTATTAACATAATATATATACTCAAATATATTAAAATTATTTGAGTCCACAATTTATTTATAGTAATTGGCTACGTCTAAGACAGAAGGAGTCCAACGAAACTTACAAGCTAAGCCAAGTCAAGGCTAAAAATACCTTTCCATTGACCGAAATTAAATTACAGTTTTCGCCCGAGCGTGTAGTCCACGTGCCCCTTATTTATAACCTCCCGAATCCCCCATTTTTCCTCGCCAACTCAACCCTTTTCTCTCTCAACTGTTCAAACAATTTCTCACCAATTTTCTTTCCAATTGGATTTACATGGCTGATATCATGAAAGGAAATCCGTTGGCGCGTCGCAAATCGACCCGATTGCAGAGGTGTGCACCGGCATCTATACAGATCGCTCCGGCGGCAGAATGGAACGTGGCCATACCACTTTTGTCGCCGTTGATTCTATCGCCTGTCTCGAATATTCTGACGGATGACGGCAAGTCCTGCTATGATCGTAAAAACGAACCGTCGGCGCCGGTGATGGTAGACGAGAATCCGGTGGTGGTTATGAAAAAATGGCAGCATCCGGCGCAGCCGTTCTGTTACGAGCCGGTTCAATTTATGCCGTTTGGATGTACCGGAATGTTAGATAGATGACGATATCCTTTTTCTAGCTTTTTTGTCAATGTTAATATAATATGATGTAATTATGAGATGTGATTGGTGGATTTTTAGTGTAGTAAGATTGCAATTAAACTGCGACTTTTAACCTGGTTTTGATTTAATATGATGTCAATATGAAACACAAAGCAAATGAAATTCGATATCCATCTTTGTTTTTATCACAGAGAATTTGTTAATTTCTCTAAAATGTTTGATTGATTACATTCATAAATGCAGTAATTGTTATAAAATGTAATTATGTTATGATCGATGATTGTTTAGAAATAATAATTTTGTATTGATTTTACTATAATCGTAATGAATTGTTATCGGTTTGTACTTTACATTCATGCAATAAAATATACTTGAATTTTCGTATTAATGTTAATAAATCTCTATCACATTATTTAACAATGAAATTACATAATTATACACGAGCTTCAAGAACGAAAAATACACAATATATATGATATCCATTTGATTATGTTACACACAAAATGTGATGCATAGTGAATTAGTGATATCTATCAATTTTTTTGTGTGAATTTATACAGTGAACCATTGAATGAGCACTTGTCTGATTTTTTTAATGTTGATATCTGGTTCAATGTATTTATAATTTTCGTGTCATATAATGATTCCAAGCTATTCATGTTTTGAGTCAAGACCAGCTAATCTCGGGTACGAACTCCAGTGCAGCACATGGATCAACATTTTTTTCCTCACTATTTTTATTTTCGAGTGATAAATTAATTAAAAATCATATTTGATGTGGTCAAATTATTTCAGTCGATGAGCTGATACACCTCGGGAGCTCGGAACGTCGGTCGTCGGGATTGATAGCGATTGGAAAGCTGCTCTTCAGGATGCCTGCAGCCACAAATTACAATTCAGAGGACGTCGGAAGTGTGTCCGACGAATTGGAAAGCTGCTCTTCAGGATGCCTGCAGCCACAAATTACAATTCAGAGGACGTCGGAAGTGTGTCCGACGAAACCCATCCGATCTTTAAGTCAGACGGGATGCGAGAATGTGTGAGTGAATGAATGAATGAGGCGTACCTGGTATTTATAGAGGGGCTGGATGGTGGAGATGAACATATCCTGCGAATATTCGCTACATCAGGTATCTCGGGCGAGATACTCTCCGCGATACTCGATGATCTTGTCGTTCAAATAAGGAAAGACGTATCCGGATGTGATTCTGGTTCATATAAGGAAAGAAGTATCTGGGTTGGACTCTGCGAGACATGACACTGTCCTCGGGAAACACTCACGATCTGGGCACAGATCCTTGAGCTCCTTCCCGATCTTTAGCGACGTGAGTTGGGATTTAGAGCTTGCTGTTCGGTTCTCGGGTCCCGATGTGATAAGAGGGGACATCTATGTTTATTATTAACATATGTATGCTAGAGGGGTTACACAAAAAGGGCATAAAAACAGTGTTTTTATTTCAAACTTAATATGTATGCTGACATCGGCTACCCCGACACTTGTTAACCATCGGTTGTATAATAGCATCTTATCAGCTCCGAGAAAAAAGTTTTCAATGTTAGGTTTGACGGCCGAAGGAATAAAAGTTCTTTATTTTAGATTTCCCTTGCTACTAAGTATTTCGAGGATAAGCCCGACAGAGTTTGAGGTGGGCAATTACATATTATTTTGGGATCAAAGTAAGTGATAGTTGTCGTTTGGACATGGAGATAATCACAATATCTGTTTGGAATTTTTAACGATATCAAATGAATAAAAAAAATGATAATCGGTGGGGCAGCACATCGAATAAATAACGTAACAAAACTTGGTATCTTATACTTGGCTGACAGTTTTGATGGACTGTGTTTTCATTTACGTGTAGTCGAATTTTGAAAAGGCATCGATGAGGTGTGTTATTGAATTAATCAGGCCATGGTTGAATTTTCCATGTTCGACGCGGTATATGTTGGGTATTCAAAAAATTATTAGCGTTTTTATAAAATAAGTCGTTAAAGTGTTTGGATTAGAGAAGTAAAATGTTATGATAATATTTTTTTAAAAAAAAGGAGATCATCTTAATTTTTAAAAGCAAGTTAAAAATTTTCAAACAATTTATTTCAACAACGGCTATTAATAGCTTTTTCATCAAACAGTTATTAAAAACAAATAAGGTTATAAACTCAGCCAAACATCTCTATGTCGACAATAGATTTGAAATCGTTGAAGTTGAATAGATATCACCAATTGTTAAATTAGTTCAAGTTATTGAAATCATACAAGTTGAATAGACACGGACCAATTGTTAAATTATTTCAAGTTATAGTTAAAACTTAAATGGAAGAAAAAAAACCTCCAATTGATTTTTTCATTATATCTTTCTTGCTTTTAAATTAACCGTTTTTCTGGCGATTTCTAATTTATTTATAATATGAATGTGGCACGTGCACATTTCATATCGGTTGTTATAACACTAGCTCCATGATTTACATACAAAAAAAAAATGAACTATTCAAGTATTTAAATTATTTATTTTCCTAAAAATATAAATTAATCAATTAATAAATATAAAAAGATATCATGTATATGCATACGAGATCTATAACTAATGTACACATTTTGCTGTAGTGCTAGTCTTCAATACTTGCTGGTACTTCATGGTCAAGGTAATTAATCTACGTGACATTATATTTTTTATCTGTTAAAAAAAATGCATTTTTAAATAGATATTTCCAAATTTATTATAAAAACATACAATGATGACCTAAATATTATTATTTGAATAATACTGATTAATAGTTAATTATATTAATGGCTCGCAATCTTATATGATTGGGCTTACTAAGCCGAGTCAATAAATTGGGTCGTTATGTGCCTCTTTTAAGTTGGCACAGGAATTCATGGCTTTAGGGTTGGCCATGGGATGACAACGAGCTCAGATATCACCGGATTCAGCTATTTTTGGGGTGGGAATATGGGAAATGGTTCTCACATCTCACAGACAAAACTCAGAGTTGTAAAGGGTAGGATTCGGGTGAGGGTCGTAAAGGATCTGACCACACCCAATCCGTTAAGGTTCTATTACTAATATATATGTATAATATATTTAATTTTTTTTATAGGTTCTAATACTAATATGTATAATCTATTTAATTTTTTTTCTATTTGTAAGCTCAAAACGAAGCAAAAGATAAAATATGTTATATATTTAACTTAAATAAAATAGCAAACCATGTCATTTAAAATCTTCAAGCCTAAGAAATATATCTACGTTGCTCCTATAGGATGAGGTATAGTTTAAGAATATTCTGATTAATTAACTGATCGAGTTAAATTTTTAATATAAACTTTGTCGGATCCAAGTGGACCGGACCATATTCGACATATTAGCCTTCTTAGTTTTCGGGTCAACGGAAAGGTGGTCTTCTTACGTAGTTTAGGTAGAATATATTTATGTATTTGTACAGATCATGCAATGGACATCTTTAACCTAATAAATATAATAATGATGTTAACTGATCCATTGAGCAACTGTGCGTTTATAGGGGGTTCAGGACCCCATGAGTTATATATCTTCGAAATTTATTTTAAAAATAAAGTACTATGTCACAATTATTAACACATAGGATTATTCCGTAAATATTATAGAGATTCTTACGGTCTCTTATGCATATGATTGGGGAGGATACACAAGATTTTAAGGCTAAATGTATATTTGAAGGGTAAGCTCGAAACTTTTAATAACTTTGCCTCGAGTTCGTTTGAATCAAGGCTCGATCTCGAGTTTGTTTGGAGATAGTCGAACATGTTCACGAGTTCTTCCCATTTTTGAAATATGTTTTAACCAATATATATTTATTTTATAAACAAATATTAAGGATCAACTCTAGTTAAGTTCGGAACAAAGTTAGAATGTATTGGGAATAATACGCGATAGACTTGATTTATTTATATCCCTACATAGATACTCGACTGTTTCATCTATATTGACGTGTGAAGTCTGTATATGTCATTCCAAAATTGTTACTGTTTTCTTCACTCAAATATACGATAGTGTAATAATCCACTATATTACTATTACAATTTAATAACTTTGGCATGAAATGAATTTCACTTTTATCTATACAAGTAACAAAAATAATGAAGTTCGTCATCTCGAATCCATCAAACCAAACACGACATTAAATTTATATGATCCGTCGAATACTGTTCTTTGAACTCCCATTTATCTCCACTTAGACCACAGTCTTTGAAGCCGTTGAGGTAACAAAAGTTGTCCATTGTTTGTCATTTGTTATTGTCTTCGGACATCGAAATCCCCCTTTAATATATTCGCCATATCCACGACCACTTTCGTCTTTCACCTTAACCAAAATACCAACTCCACTCACAGCCTAACCAATTTTGCGATCAACTGTAGTATAACTAAACCCTACTCTCAACTGTAAAATATATAACTATATAGACACATTAGATACAACGTTGAATACACAAGAGAATTGAATGCCAGTTATATGATATAAGTTCGGATATATCTCCAAAGTAATGTTTTGTGCTTGTTGTAAGAAGAAGAAGAAGAAGATTCTTACTACAAGTGTTAATTTTTCCAATAAAATCTATTTATGGTAATGGACCTGAAAGGTTCATCCTGACTTTCTAAATTTGTCGAAAACATTGCATGGCCATGGGCTTTTTAACTGGAAAAAAGTCGTGTTCATAAGCCCTACAAATGGATCTCGAGTTGGATATTTTTCCATCCAAAAAAAGATTCTATCACTATGCGTCGTGGGGCATTTCAGTACATATATATATTTACGCTGATGATTTTTTGGCAAATATAAAAGGTTGTAGTGAAATTGTAAAAGAAAACATAATGAATGTGACAGTTCTATCCTATTAATTACTATACGAAATATGGATGAGTTCATATCGTAATCAAATAATTCCTAACATCTTTTGATTTAATATCTAACCAAACCCATGATCATAGTCTAAGATTTAGGTGTCCTTTTAACATCAAATTCCTACCCACCACTTGACTATATCCCAAACCATTCAATATTTCCATTACTAATAGACCAAAAGGTACCAAACACACTGTCCAATTAATGGCATGGTTTTCAAATGTTTGATAAAATATTATTGCAACACGGGTAAATCTCATAATATTGCACCATCTTATTCTCACAACAACAAAAAAACCAAATAAATGAATGAAAGTAATATATCAATTTAGAAAGTTTTTTCTTGCCGAGTTTATTTTAAAATTTTCTTACAAACAACTTAAGTTAGGGATTTGACCGACTTGGTCCGCACATTGTGCATATAAAGTTACTCATTAAACCAAAACATAAATTTGCTTCCAGTCCATATCAAAAAAATTTGTTTGCACTCCATAATTCTAGAAAAAATTTGTTTAAACTTCCTATCATACATGTTTTTATCCGATAGAAATTTACAAATGATTGAAAATAGAGTACATAATATATGATATTCGAGTACAATAGTTAGATTCAATAAGATTAAGATTTTGAGCATAATCGATCTAGCTCTGCTCTCGATAGCTGCCGTGTGGACGACGTACGGAAGCTTATCTCTTCCACGTGCCTTTTAACTCTTCGCAAACAAAGTCCCGCGTCGTAGTCCGATTCGTCACCGGAGGAGTCCGTAGCATCACCGTCTGTAAGAATCAGTCTAACTAGTTTCCAGGTTCTCTTTTTGTCGGCATAGGATAGCCCGTGTTCTACGAGCTTGGAAGTAGAGAATGTGTTTGGTAAACTTGAACCGTCGTTGTACTTCCATCGCTGATTCGTAACCAAATAGACTAAAGCATAAATAAAAATAGTGATACGCTCTACTACTTCTCAGAATCAACCAAGAAAGAATCAACGTGAAAATGATTGAAAAAGAGCACATAATATATGATATTTGAGTACAAATAATTTTAGAATCATACGAAAATTAAAATTCTTAGTATAAAATTATTAAAATCTCTTACAATTATCATTCGTTACACATATTGTGTACTCAAATATCATATATCATATCGAATTTGAAATATTTTTCTACTCAATTATCATATACTAATACTATATTTTAAATATTTTGTACCGATTCACTAAATTAGAAACAAATTATTATAATATCAAGAAAAAATATACATGTTTATGCTCAAAATTCATATATTAGGACCAGATTTGAAACAACTGGTACACAAATATCATATATTATGTAAATATTTCTCAATAATTTGTACCAATTTCTATCCACTAAAAACATGTAGTCCTAGTAAGTTTAAACAAATTTTTTCTAGAATCAGAAAGTACAAACAAATTTTTTTCTGACTGAACTGGAAGCAAATTTATGTTTTGATTCACGAGTTATTGGAAATTTACCCTTAAAATAACTACTTTATATATTAAAAAAAAACTCAAAGTAAATTAATTATAAGTCAAATAAATGTATACTCGATCTAGTATGCATAGTTAATTTTATCGACGGAACAATACACTCGTTTTTAAATGTAGTATAGTAAAAGTATTGCTTCAAAATCCAGGTATTAACATACGAAGAGATGATACAGTGGGCACCTTATGGACACCGGGGTGACGTGGCACTTAACAAATGGTGCCCACTGTATCAAATTTATTAACATATGAATAGATAAGCCACAAGAACAATGAGTCTTTTTTTTTAAAAAAAAAAAAGAATAAAATTATTTAAATAATAAATTTAATTGAAAAATGAAATACAACTAATTAGAAGTATTGTATTGACTTTTGTTTCATGAGTTTTCCTATATTAAATGTATATTATAATTTTTTATTAAAATATCTTAGACTCTGTTTTTTGTTAGTACCTGTTGATGTTTTATGTTTATACAATAATATATTATATATACTTAAATAGTTTGAAAAGCATATAAGCCAAACAACAGTAAATAAACAAAGTCAAACTCGTTGTTTTTAAGGTGTCTTTCGTTTTGAAATATCGTTTTTCAAATCTCCCCAGAAAAACACACACACAGAACTCGGAGAAATTCCTGACCAAGCAAATCCATTCTATTTCATTTCCCTCCTTCAGTGCTTTCAGTCCTCTCTTCACTGGTCAGTTGCTAAGCTCCCCAAAAATGCATTCCTTCAACCACGCCTCCTGAAATTGCAATCTAATATCTGTTACACTAAATTGGGTGCGCTGTTTCAGCTTCTGGGTCTTCTTGTCTTTGGTTTTCGTGACGTAATTTCAGGACCCTTATGGTTTTCTGTTGCGTTTTTCATGTCTCATTGGCAATTTGATGGTTATATTGGACAAAGAAACCATTTTTGGCCCTGACCCCAACTGTTTGATGTTTATATAATAGGAGTTAGACAGGTGGTTGCTTTTCGGGAGACTGCCATTGTGTACTTTTAAATTCCAATGGAAAATTAGCTGCTAGATCTGAAATGGGGCGTGATAATTTCGGATCTATTTCTCGAAAGGAGGTGGAAATGGTAGCGGCGGAGCCTTGGATATTAAAAATTGGTAATCAGGTGAGTAGTAATTTGAAGCAAGCTTTATATTTCGAAAATTTAGCAAAATCATCGAACAGAAAACAAGGGCCGCGAGAGAGACAAATTATAGGAATACTTTCTTTTGAAGTTGCTAATGTCATGTCTAAGATTATACATTTGCACAAATCTTTGACGGACAATGAGATTTCTAAGCTCAAGAACGAGATCTTAAAGTCTGAGGGCATTAAAACACTCGTGTCTAGTGATGAAAAGCTGCTTCTTGAACTGGCGCTTACTGAGAAACTTGATGATTTGAATAGAGTTGCAAGTGTTGTGTCCAGGTTAGGGATGAAATGTACAATCCCGGCATTGCAGGGTTTTGAGCATGTGTATGGGGATATTTGTTCTGGGGTGATTGGCATCAAGGAGTTGGGGTTTTTGGTGAAAGATATGGAGAGTATGGTGAGGAAAATGGAGCGGTATGTGAATTCTACCACGAGTTTGTACAGTGAAATGGAGGTTATGAATGAGCTGGAGGTAGCCACCAAGAAGTTTGAACAGAGCCAGCATGAGGAGAGCAGGAAAGCTTTTGAACAGAAGTTGACATGGCAGAGACAAGATGTGAAGCATTTGAAGGATGTTTCACTGTGGAACAGGGCATACGATAAGGTTGTGGAGCTGTTAGCGAGGACTGTTTGTACAGTTTATGCTCGGATTCATATTGTCTTTGGCAATGGCCACCCGAAGAGTGATGCTTCCAATACGTTGGTTTCCAGATCACAATTTAGTGTAAGGAGGACTTTGTGGCCTGCCACAAAAGATTCTCGGCAGAGATCCAGTCACTTAGATGTACTTAGGGAAGTGCAAAGAGATGCTAGTGTGTTAAAGTCCACTTCTACCAAGTGTAATGGTTATAATTTTGCAACACCTGTTGTAGAAGAGAGGTTGGAGACGAGGCTTGCAAGCTTTAGACAAAAGGTGGGATTGCAGAAAGGTGAAGCAGGTTTATTCAGTCATGAGGATTTCAGCCTTCCATGCGGTATGAGTCCAGGGAGAATATTCATGGAATGCTTAAGTTTGAGCAGTTCCGCTTCTAAAGTGGATGATGATGATGATGACGATGCTATTTATGATGATAAAAATAGTCAACTTTCATGTTGTTTTAGTGTCGCAAGTGGTGCGGCAAATGAGGATCCCTATTTTTCAGGATGCTTTGTTCACCGCGTCAATGGAGATCCTTCCAGCAGAGAGAGGAGGAAGTTCAAAGGTAATTTGGTCCGTAGTAAGAAGTTTGCCCCGAGGAGTAGGTTACTGGTGTGTGCTCCTCCTAGCACCGTTGGAGGTTCTGCTTTAGCTTTGCATTATGCCAACATTATAATTGTCATAGAGAAACTGCTTCGCTACCCACATTTGGTTGGTGAAGAAGCTAGAGATGATCTATATAAGATGCTCCCATCAAGCCTAAGAAAAACTTTGAAGACTAAATTGAAGTCTTTTGTTAAACATTTGGCCATTTACGATGCACCTCTGGCACATGATTGGAGGGACAGGCTTGATGCAATGCTTAAATGGCTTGCCCCGCTGGCACATAACATGATCAGGTGGCAGAGCGAGCGAAATTTCGAACAACATCAAATTGTCACACGGACGAATGTTCTTTTGCTACAGACATTGTATTTTGCTGATCGTGAAAAGACAGAGGCAGCTATCTGCGAGTTACTTTTTGGTTTAAATTATATGTGTCGGTATGAGCAGCAACAAAATGCGTTGCTGGATTGTGCTAGTAGTTTTGATTTTGAAGACTGCATGGAGTGGCAATCAAAGGTTGGCACATCGCATCCTTGATTTCATACATGGTATTAAAGACGTGGAGGTGGTGGCAAGAGGCTCTAAACATTGGGATTTTTTGTGCTACACTAGGTGATATACGTACATTGAGTGGCACAGCAATTCTGGAGAAGAAATTCAATGTGTATCACCGGATGTAACATAGTAAAACCCCTAACTTTCTATTTATGTTAACCAACCTAGATGGTATTTCTTCCGCGTGTGAATATTAGCTTTGGAATTTATGGATTGTTAGACATTTGGTTTATGTATTTGATTGGAACACCTTTCACTTCGAAAGTAGGTGAATTGAATTTGTTAAGAGATCACTTTTTGTGCCTTCCCATAGCATGACGTAATGCAGCAAGCTCTATTTATACGCACGGTGTTTCAGTGAGTTTCTGTTTCCTTGTTTTCTAATAATAGTCGGATGTAAGTTACCCAGAGGATTCAACCCTTCATTTTATTTGTACACTCGATAATTCTACGTAACTCGTTGCGTTGTCTAATTGGACTTGTTACAACAGGACAGGGTTTTCGGTTTACAATCTCCAAACACAAAAACACAGATCACTTCCCTATTTTTGGTACAAATCCCTCCAAGATTGGTAGGCTAAGAACAAGAATATATGAAGAAAGCAAACCCTGTCCAAGCATCTCCCCAACATTCCCTTTACTGATCAATGCTTTCATGCCCCCAACAAAACATCCCAAATTCAGCAATACCAGCATTGTTAATGGTATCATGAACATCTTGGCGCCCTGGAAATCGAACTCCCCTTTCTCGTATTTCTCTAGCTTTTCTTTGTCGATGGATTTGTTAGTCAGCCTGAAATTTGCTCTCGCGAGGCCTATGTATTTCATCAGGACGTCCAGGCATCCAAAGAGGCAGGCTGTCACTGATTTTATCATCCATATTCGCTGTTCGTTCCACATTGTCCTGATGGAGTTGTCACTGGAGAGGACTTCGTATGCATGCTGGCCGAGAGAGGAGAGGAACACTGCTGCAAATGCTGCAAACCAAGGGTTCGTCGCCTGGAATAAATGTTGGGAATAACACGAGGTGAGATCAATTAATAAGACATTGTGTGTTATTTGGTGTTCATTTCCCACCCTCGGCGATTGGACAAGTCCTCAAGAACATAGATTATTTGGACAAAGCCTGATGAATTGAAGTCTTCAAGGAAAAATAAAAAGCAAAGAAAAGAAAACAAACGCTTATACCTAACTATAACTTGATCCAAAAGAACGGTGGCACACTATGTAATAGATGATGTAAAACATAAATATTTTAACAAATTTCTCATAATTTTAAAAAATTTTAACCTGGGGAAGGGGATTTGAGAGACTGGATAGGAAGAGATGGAAAGGATCACCTCTGGGTACAATGGAACACCAGCAAGGAAGCAAAGCTGGGGAACTATGCCATACAATAAGCAAGCAATGGAGGAAAAGTGTGAGAACGCAAAGTATCCATAGCACATGCTTTGCAGGACCGACATTCTCGACATGCCATAAGTTAGTGGGCTAAACCTCGAGAGCCCGACTTGAACCAGTCCTGAAGCCCATTTCATGAGCTGAATCAAGGCGTCCTTCATGTCGATAGTGGCGGAGCCCAAGAAACAAGGCCTGTTTGGGTAAAGGTAAACTGATTTCCACCCTTTGCAGTGCATGAGATAACCTGTGAACGTGCTTTCCAGCAAGCATTCATAAGAATATCCAATCTGAAAATATGAAGAGTTAGGAAATTGTAAGGCCAAATACTAGGTCGAACTATAAGAATCACCTTTCACTAGTTTCATTTTGTGTCCAGAAAATTAGCATAGTGCTGAATCGAGCATTTCTCACTTGTGTTGAAACCACAACTGAGAGTACTTTATGCAATTCGAAACTGAGATGGATGTGACTTACCTCTTTCCCCCATCCAGTGTTCAGTTCATAAGTGCAAGAGGCGAGCTTTTTGGCTTCGTGTACTGTTGAGTCTGATAATAATTCCCGGTCATTCACTTTCTTCGAATTAAGAGCTTTAACAGAGTCAATCAGGTTTGCGGAGTACCCGTAAGTTTTTTCGGGCTCATCGAGAAATTCATCTGTTCATTTATATAGAAAATGTCATCCTTAGTTCATTATAAAAAAAGGGTAATTTTCTTTAGAAATTACGGAATACCTTCATGGTTCAGACTACAATACAAAGCCTTCTTCTTCAAATAGTATCCCGTGCCGGAGCAAACTGTCCCACCTATCCCATCCATGCCTTGATACTTGGTCTATAAGCCATGAAATTTAAATCTTCATTCAAGATCGAATCATATCAATCTTACAAGTTACAGAGAAAGGTATCTTGACGCCACGACTTAGGTACAAGGTTTGATCAACACTGGATGCATGCATGTGTTAGAAAAGACCGAAAAGATATATATGAATAAGGGTTTCATTACCTTGTAAGCCGACCTTGCTTGGCCATCATAAATGTCGTTTTTACTGACATTGAAGAAGATCTGAGGAAACTGTACGTAGGAGAGGGAGGGAGAGAGTTCGGGATCAAGATGAAAGCACATTGCTTGCTTAGCAGAGGTAGGATCATTGCAGTACATGTCACAGTCCAACACTAAAGCATAGGGTGCATTGGTCATTACCCCTGAAACTCGAAGCTGCAACATTTGCATATACGAGGAATATTATTAATCAGACATGTATAATCTTGAAAATATTCATGCCTGATGGTTTCTAATTGATCATGCAAACTTTATTTTAAATTCCTTATAAGTTGTACTGAACATAATTAATTATTATTCTTAAAAACATTATTCACTTCCTCCAATCTTCTGTCTTTTCGATCATTTTGTTTATCGTCAATCTTAAACGGGAATTACTTCAGCAAATTGCATTCATACAAGGGGGCACCGAGAATAGAAAGTAACTTATGGATATGCAGGATGGAAAGTAAATTAATGTCCCTCACAAGAGCATTGAGGGCACCAGCTTTGAAGCGATGAGGATAGGATGGCCTTTTCTCTCGAGATAAGTAAACAAGAAATGGCATTTTACGTTGATCATCTAGTATTTCTTCATTTTGCTTGTTATCATATATCACCTGCAACAATAATAAAAGTGAGAAGAAATTATCATAAAATGTTAAAAAAAAAATATTTTTTTACGTTGAGGTACGAGAGTTCAAAATATGTTTGCTTGTTTATATTATGTTACAGATTAAGGGTAAATTGTATACCTCCACATGAGGTGGCCGATCATCCGCCCCGGACTCTTCAACCCCAGCAGCTTTCTCAACATTTGTTTTAAATAGTTCGTAATTTGACTGCATCATGTAATAATACAGGATAATTAAAAAATATTAGTGGGTATTTTTCGATAGTCAACTGGGTGATTAACAGCAAATTTGCTGAGAGTAGTGAAGTTATTAATGTACAATGATGCTGATGGGTACGATACCATAAATTTCATTTTTAGAGAAACGAAAATGAATTTCCTAAAATAAATAATCATCAAACTAATATAAGCCATACCATAATATAATCAAAGCATATGATATTGGACGTATCGAATTCATTGAAAATATTATTTTTTATACTATTCATTAATTTTATATTTATACCTAGGTTGAATATTCAAAGTTATTGAGGATTTTAAAATAAATGGTCGAAATTTATATTTACTAATGATTAAACCTGTACTCTTTCCTCGTCTTCCTTGAATTTAACGCTGCTGTTGAGCTCCCTTTCGTCATCACCGACGGGTGAAAAATATGCTTCCGGGCACCGAGTCTTGATCCCATATTTCCTACAAAATGGAAGCCAAGTTTTTGCAAACAAGCAAGCCTCCTTCAGTGCATACAACGTAACGGCGGCGCCGCCGTCATCCGACAGATACACCGCCAGCTTCTCCACCGGGTAATCAAGCGCCATGGCCGATAAAACCGTGTTCATGACCTCCACCACCGGCTCCTTCTTAGGATCTGCTGTACAAATAAAAACGTCCACCGCTGGCAGCTTCTCATCTGAAGGGACATTCTCCAGCGCCACAGTCCTCACCACAGGCAACCACCGGAAAGCCTGGGTCAACGTCCAGATGAAGGCGAAAATAATCTCGGAAACAGTCATCAATGCCCATGAATGGAAGGGCACATTTCCGTACATGAGATTCGAGATTCGGTAATAGAGTAGAGCTGATACAGCCAAGAAATGAAAAGCCATGTGCAGCCGACTCAGGGCGGCGCGTGGCTGCTGGACTTTTCGCGTGTTGAGAGACATGGTAGAATTCCTGGAGGTGAAGGCTTGGCTGAAGCTTGCGTGAAGGGAAGCGGCTGCCATTTCTGAGTTTCTTGGTGGGACTGTCCATTAATGACATTACAGTTGGTTTTATATAGAGTTGTATGGCGAGGAAGACAAGAACCGGAACATTTTAGTATTCGATGTTGGATAAGTATTTGGATTTAATTATTAGCATCATCGTTATCAAACTTGAATCGCATAGATAATAGTGTAAGAGATCGTAATAATGACAAAATGTAGCATGTTAGATATGAGTCTTATTTAATGCAAATAAAAATATTGGCACCTGTTTAATTGATTGAATTTGTTTTGATACGATATGATATACTTAATTTATATAAGATATGAAAATTAATATATATTATATATAATAATTTAGAAATAACATTTATAGCTCTTTTATTATTTTAGGAAACTAGTACAATGTAAACAATATCAATAATTTTGAAAATATAATATTTTTTTTTAAAAAGTGCGTTCACTCAAAATCTATGGAACATTCGTACTGTTAGTCCCATTGAAATTGATAGGAATGTATTCCAAATAATTTTTTCTAAAAAAATTAAGAACTACACATTAATCTACGCCGCCACCTGGATAGAATTCGAACCGTGCGGCCAGTTGACCGATAATGTATCAGCGGCCATAGACATTTAAGGTGGAGTATTTTATATTTGACACAACCGGTCGGTTGTCCAATTAACTATTTATTAGTAACTATGACCACAGATTATTATGTCTTATTAGCGGTGAGCTGGCAAAATCTATTGACTCGACTTGTTTAAGTAAGTGATTACAAGGGATTCCGTTTCGTGAGGTTTGATTTAGGGGATAAAACAATGTCTGGATATTACTTATTGGAATAATTAGAAAATAATTACTACTGTTTTGAGTTAGACGAGAGACATGATTTCTAATTATGTTATTATCTTAATGTAGTGCATAATTATGCCCGACAAATAACGTAAGTAACATGCCTACAGTTCCGGGTACGTCGTTCAGGTTGAATACTATGTTTATCTGCAGCATTGATATAATGTATCTATGTAACGTTTTGAATCCGATATTAGGGTAAAATTATGTCCGACTAAGATTAATTAATAAAATAAAAAATTTAGGTATGTAGATCTTTTGAAATGATGCTTGCACGATTCATATTGAATTTAATTTGTTATACTCTTTCTTTGGGGTTTTAGCCGAAACCATCGAAATTAGTTTGGAGGGTTTCTATTTCCGTCGCACATATTAGATCGATATAGACATGGCCACATGCTGGGTTAGCGTGCGATCAGAATTGGACCCAACCCGTAGTCAATGAGACGAATATTCGGGTCAACATGTCTGACCTGGAACCCCGGGGTCGACCGCTTTTTTATAAAAAATTATATAAATATACCCACTCATTTCAATTCTTTCCACACCAACTCAATTTCAATCTTGTATATCTCAATTTCGAATTCTCATCTCAATTATTATTCTCTTAATCTTAAACTTTAATAATTGCTTACCCACTTAAACTTTCATAAATTCCTAATCTCTTGTTCTTTTATTCTCTCAACTCTGTACTACATTATAAATGACGGAATTAAGTTATCGTGGTGGTCGTAAAGGAAAATTTGTTGTTCGCCAAACGAATGTTGATTCTCCATTCAACATCGACGATCTTGAATTTATTTTCTCCGACGACGAGCATACTCAAGAAGATGTCGAAGTCCAACCAGCACACCAACAAAGTCAAGGGACTCAAGGCAGCATGAATACACCATCGGTGCTGATGGTATCGACAGGTGAGCGGGTCAAATTTGATTTATTCATCAAACACTGTAATAAGGTTCACATTGAATATGTACATCGAGAAGAACCATCCAATAGATATTTGTATTTCTAGATCTCAAACTCAAATACCTGTTTTTCATCTCAATATTGTAACAACACTCAACTCTTTAAATTTCTAAATCTCAATTTAAGGAGGAAACTTCTAGGTATTTTGCTATTGAACACTTTTTTTAGCTTTGGTGATAAATTGTCTTTTGAAAATTGGCTTTCATCTGGTGCTAATCATACAATTAGATGCATATATCGAAATACACTTAAACGTACATTTAACAAATTAGTTGATGCTAAAAAAAAAAAAAGAATTGATTAATTTGCTAGTTTAGAAACTAAAATGTCTTTGTGTTTTGATATTTGGAGTGATCATTGACGATCTTGTTCATATATGGATATTACCTGTCATTGGATTGATATTACTTGAAACATCCAAAAATGCTTGCCTGTATATCATGCTTCAATGAACTTGTAGCATTGATCAACTAACTAGACCATGTCAACCATCAATAGGTGAATATGTTTTTCATTTTCAATGTACATGCTATATTTTTAACTTGTGTGTTCAATGTGATATTATAAGTTTAGATATTTATATTAGACCTATCGTCCATTAATTATCTGTGGGCACATCCTCAAGTAATAAAATAATGAGACAAATTTTGTAACCAATTTATAGCATCATCTGTGTATCCCAAGCGAATTTTGTAAAATAAATCCAAGTTCAAATTCAAATATCTTTAGTTTATTTCAATTTTCAAACTTTATTTATTTTTTTAAAAAAACTAAAATTCCAATTTGTTTTAAAGCGTTTTTTGAAAATAAAAAACCGGGCTCGGACCGATCGGGTCTAAATACACGGTTATGGGCCTGGGTTCGGGATATACCAACCCGAACCCGAGCCGTGGCCATGTCTAGTTCTATGAAACATTGAAATAATTGATAACATGGAACAATAAAATACAAGATTAAAAATTGAATGGAATTCCACAAAATTTGTAAAGTCCTAGCTATTCGAAGGAGCTTGGCCTGAAAACAAGTTGTATAGATCATGCGTCGTGGGGCAGATATATACTTTGTACGAGAATTTAAAATTGAATATCCCGTATTGATAAGTGATATTGTGTGAACAAAATTGACTTGAAACATAAATAATGGTATTGGTCTAATTAAAATATTGAAATCTGGTCACTTTCTCAACTACATTAATTATTTATAACATAGTAAGAAACAGGAACATTTGTGGCCACCATATATATGTGTGCATGTACAACAATCCTAAATGAAATGGATCCTCCCTCTCTATATATGATGCCAAGACTCCATATATTCGTCGCTGGTGTGGCTGACGAAGAGGATTCACGGATACCATTTCAAACGTATTTTCATTCCCGCAGTTATATATATACATATATTAGACCCCACTATTGTCCCTCGGAATCTAGGGATTGACGATCACGCTGAACAACACATCAGGAGCTCGGGATTAGAGGCTCGAGGAGAATACTTTGTAGTCTCGCACGATCTGGTACTCTAAAACACAACAATTACGCATATGATGACAAACTCTAAGTACACGTTGAATTAATGCATCTCAAAAAAGTCAGGGCGACAAGTCTTCTTGTGAAATGGTAAACGTATGCCCAGTACTAAGTGCAAAACTCACTCCAACACATCACACGTCGGTAACACGCCGGTCACGACCGCTTAGCTCTCTGTAAATATCCAGTTATGTTTCACTTCACAGACATATACTCATGAGCTTTCAGCTCTATATACTCTCACTTCTTTTCGATCACTCGATTTGAATTAAACATTGAAGGGGCTATGCCGGAAACATTTCGGTGCCTGACTTGTTCTATGGTTATAGGTGACTGAGGTGTATTGTCTCAAGGACTAAGCTTCTGTATGTGGTCACAGGTCACACGATGTATACATTTCCATCCAATTGTCCAGGTCTAACTCGAGGTGTATTCTCCAGGAAACTAGATCTGAGGGTGTCCCATAGTAGGTGACCAATCCCAACGCACTCCTTTCTATTAAATGCTTGCAGTTTAGTACTCGAGGCATTGCCTCCTCTAGGAATGGCCTCCAACCTCCGGACCGGGTGACAGCTCGTCGAATTTGGAAAAAATTCGATTACATCCGTGTATATAATCGTAAATGGTAGATAGTCTTCTCATAAATACGCATTGTACTCTGGGAAGCGCATATGATAAGTACTAACAATTTGCAAGTGCATTTATTTATTTAATTATAAGTAAATGAAATCTTAAATTAGAAAGAAAATTTCAAATGAAAAAATAATTGAATTACGGAGCTCATCATCAAAACATAACCATTTTCACAAAATGTCATACGTCAACTTCATGGGTTGCAAGACAACAAACTATGACAAATTCGGAACACAATCAATCGTCCGAAGTTTGAACTAATTATCATTTTATTCCCTTTTCCATATATATCCACCTACAAACATAGGCTTCACTATCTTCGATCCCGACTGCAATATCTATATATTTTTTATGAGCGAAAACTGACCTACAAAGTACAAATATATCTACAAATCTATAAACAATAAAATTTGAGGGTTTCCACTTAAAAATATTGACTAGACCTAGCTAGCTTTTCCCACTCCAACACCTGCTATTAACATAGAGATATTGGCAATAATCCCTGAATCCCAATTTGTTAATTCTTGATTGAATTCAAAAAAAACTTTGTTTTTAATGTTTCCGGCCTCTAGTTATGATTTCACTGTCATTCCAATAAATTTGCTGCCAAATAAAGGCATGGTCCCAAATCAAATGGTTGCATGAGACGATGATAGAATAATTTAACTTAAAAAATATTTGGGAGGGATGTGGGAATTTAAATTCAGATACAGACAGGTTCTATAAAAATATGCACTCGAGAAACAGGGAACTGATTTACGTCCCGTGGCACAAGTGAGTCCCTTTTAATTAAACAGAATTTATTCTCTATAATTTTCAGCGAACTATATTTAGAAGTTAAGTGTATGAAAAGTCTAAACTAAACAAGAGAAGAATTAATGTCGATGGGTTTTGGAAGAGGAAAGTGAGAGTTACGAGTTGATTAAATGGTATAATGGCTTTATCAAAAGGGTTACCAAATAGTAATCAGACATGGGTCCTAAGAATTTCTCTGGTTACAATTAGCTGTCCCCCTAATCATGATTTGTTTTGATGCTTAAACTTCATTTTTGACAAATTTATCCCTCGCTATTATAATGTAGTGCTTAACCTTAAACGAGATTAAGACTGTGCTACAGATTGATGAAAATAAATAAGTTATATTCTTGGTCCTCTAATCTATAATCTAATATTGTTAACCATGCATTTATATTTTTAGACATGTAACTTAATTAATCTGTGTTTTTTATTTGTGGCAATGTCCTATGAATTTATGTAACTTTCATTTTAATTAACTTTTTGTCATTTTAAAACTGGAACTCATCGAGTCTTTAGATAAAAAGAAGTGAAAGAGGTAAATGTTAAAAAAGTTAACTGATAAATAAAACGCTTACTAATATGAGAAAAAAATGAAAATTCATCTACACAAGACAAAAATAAGAAAAGAGTCTGTGCAATTTACAATACCAAAAGTCAAATTCATGTTAACATGACTAAAAATAGAAGTACAAACTACATCAACAATTTTTTTAAATTTTCTCTTAACTTGAAATGTAATTGATTTAAATTCAGTTGTTTTATTTTCATCCATGAATTTTTTTTTAAAAATGCAATTCATATCATCTCAAGCTAATCACTAGACACCAATCATTAAATTGACCACCCTATCTGTCCTATATTTGATGATTGGAAATGAACAAGTAAACTAACTGGCAAAAACAAAAATGGAAAATTGAAATTGTTAATTCAAAATCTTTTGCCTCCAATCCAAAGGATAAAATAGTCATTCCACATCCAGCATCCTGGGACAAAACTTGAACCCCACTCTTCTTGCGACCCTCACAAATCTTTTGCACCGATTCAAATTTTTCTATCGCCGTCAACTAACGCCGTTATTTGAACGCCCCTCCCCCTATAAACTATCTGCAACACACTGTGATAGACATAATTGAAGAAGAAGATAATCGAATTCGGAATATCACAATCTCGTTTTATCGGTGAGAAAAATTGGCCACACTTTGAATATCTGTACTCTGTATGTGCAAAAACGTGTTTGTTTGTTCATCCATTCACATGCTGGGGGAACTTGGTTTGTTCCACTGTTCCCCTGTTTTACCTTAGAGCAAGAATATCTAATCTTTTTTGTTGATTCTTTTTCTTTGTTCAGATTAATCCGCATTTGTGTTCTGCTGTTTGGTTTTTTCTTTTGAGGTTGATTCATTTACTCATGGTAATATGTTCTTGGCACTTGATTAGGGATATATTTCAAAGCGTTCGACGACTCACAAGCATGAGATTGCTATTTGCTAGACTTCGAATAATTCAATGAGTCCTGTCATCGAGTAGTTTGAGCAATAGGCAGTCTTACTGAGAAATCTGCTGTTAAGTTGATGAATTTAACTGGATTCAGAATGTGGTGACTTTTCTTTTTGTTACCTTCAGCTTTAAAGAAAAAGGAAAATTGGTGAATGTTTTTATCAATATTTGAAAGAAGATTTTTCTTCGGTTGTTGATATGATCAAAATTTGCATGACTTGTCTACACTTTTTTGCTTTAATAAACCATAAAATTCTGATTAAAAAATTCGTTTCTTTGGTGTCACTTACTGATAATTTTGTTACCAGAAGTTTCGTGTTCCAATTTTTCTTTTTTGTTGTAAAAAGCTTGATACGGTTTGCTACAATGCGAGATTTCATATGTTCCAACATGGGGGTACCTCTAATATTAATGATTGCACCTTTTTCAGCATGCTCTTATTTCGTGCTGAGAAACTGGCCTTACCATTAGGATCATTAGTCCAGACTGCATAAACAAAACTAAATCGAGGAAGAAGAAAAAGATATTGATATTGGAATGACTAGTCGCCCTTTGGTTTAGAGATTCTTAATGCTTTATGAATGTCAGCATCTTCATATGGATTGAATGTAATGATATGTAATAGGTTCTTAGTAAATGGTTATGGGTCATTTTCTCGTGGGAAAAAGCTTTTCTTGATGTTATTTGTCACCTAGACAAGTAAGGTTTTTAATAATCCATACAGAATTGCAAGCTGTATAATGCCCTGTTTTCATAACTATGTTGAGTTAGACAAATATAAGGGTGTTCGATGAAAATCTTGAATGACAATATATCATCTTTTCTCTCTTCGCAGAGTTATGGGGCTCGAAGGCACTGACATTCATCGTATTGATAAGGAGCCGGATGGTGTTATAATATTCTCAAATGGTGTCACCCCTGATTCATATTGCATCAATAGTGTCAATGTTGACATGGTGGGCGTTGGTCAAGTTGATTTGGTTCAGCAGTATGAGCTCAATAATCTGGCGCTAGAGTTTGATGATGTGTTGGACGAGTCCACTGAAATAAAGGAATACGAAGTAAAGGAATGCAATGATGAAAAGTTGGTTGAAGATTCCGATATCTGGCAAGTTGAACAACATGAGCCAAAATCACCAGGAGACATTAAAAATTTTGTGGAGTGCGCGTCATCAGAAGGTCAAAAGGTGGCAGTTTGTAATGACAAGACACTGATATGTGGAGAAAACGTAACCAAATCTGCTGGCGGAAGCAGTAAAACTAAATGCGCACTTCCACTTCCCTCTCCTCTGGCAACTGAGAAACTTGCTTCAGGTGGAACTCTCCCGTACGGAGTTGATCTTGAAAACATCTCATCCGGAGATAAACTATCTCCTATTCGTGCTTCCCCACATCCAACTTCCGCTAAATACAATCTAGTAAATTTCTTGATCCTATGGTTAGATATTTAAGATTATATTCCTAGTCCTTTTCAAGGGTAATAGTCAATTCTTTTCCCATTTAGAAATTGTATGTCTGCATTCTTCGTTCTGTTTTCTTTCCTCTTTCTTTTTAAGAAAAAAGATTGTGAGACAGAATGTTCTATCATCCTGGTGTCGCTAAATTTGCATGACTTTTTAGTTTGTGGTTTTTATCAAAGCCTCTATAGGATGTGAAATTTTGCATGAGAAAGCAAATATGATGGAGAAATCAAATTAGTGGTTTCGACTAGTGAAATCAAAGCCAGTTGGATTTCAATATCTTTTCTATGTGTTCTCAATCTGTTACAGGCAAGCTCACCTGCTGTACCGAGTAAGCTACCGCAACCTGATAAGAAGAAACAAGTGGATGAGGATAATTGTTCCGTTGCCTCACGGTATCCAATTCTACAAAGATTTATCATCTTTCCCTATTTAAGGTTCTTATATCTTGACACTTTCATCTAAATTTTCAATATTCAAAGCACCATGGCATCTGCAAGAAAGTTAAGGACAATTGTTGCCTCTGCACCGGTTTTTAAGAGCAGTGAACGTGCTGAGAGAAGAAAGGAGGTTGTTTTCTACCATTTTATTTGTATATGATAACCGTTGTGCATATGAAAGCCAAACTGATGCATGCTTCTTAACTTTTTTTTAACTACGATTGAATATTTAGTTCTACTCGAAATTGGAGGAGAAACATCAGGCACTTGAAGCCGAGAAAACTCAATGTGAGGCTAGGACTAAGGTAATCTCACTCTCTGATGAGAGTTTTCACCTGCTACAAGTCAGAAGTTCTAAGCCTCAACTTGTTTAATGTCAGTTAAAAGTGCTTTCTGCTGTTTTCTAATACGCATCCCTTATAGTTATATATCTCTACAACATGTAGGAAGAAAAGGAAGCTGCAATTAAGCAACTAAGAAAGAGCTTGTTATTTAAGGCAACTCCGATGCCTAGTTTCTACAACGAGGGACCACCGCCCAAGGTTGAGTTGAAAAAGGTAGTGCAATTCTAACTCGAACATTATAATATCTTTCGCCTAAAAACTTATGTTGTTATCTGTTATGTGGCTTTCACATCCTACTTTTGAGACGTTTAAAATTGTAGGTGAGAAACAAATACTGACCTATAAATTTTCATATTTAAAAACCAGCCACCTCCAACCCGTGCAAGGTCGCCGAAGTTGGGTCGAAGGAAGGTCTGCCATGATGCTAATTGTGTAGTCAAGGGATCTAAAGAAGCCCTTTGCAGAAATAGTCCTCCTAAGGCTTCTACAAATCGAAAATTTGGGGTGAATATCCAGAATCGTGCTCCTTCACGCTAAATAAGAGCACAAAAAGTGTGGAAATTACTGCTAGTTGCTGAGCTATTTTAAGTTATCTCTATTTAATGTGGTGGAACTTGTTTAACCAGTTTAAGGCTTAAAATTCCTTAGCCTTTGAGCCTTCTAAGTTGTGATTGGTAGTCGTTTTGTTTGGATATACTTGTACTGATAAATCCCGTTTCAAATTATTGTGTGAAATTGTAAAGATTTTATTTAATTTACCCAGATACATCTATACTAATTATAGTGTGTAAATTATATTCCTCCTGTTGTGAATCTTTCCCATGATATATGTACTACCTTCAGTCAGTTTCTTGTCAAAAGAAATTCTCATCTCTCATAAATTTAATGTCTTCTAATGCGACTACTATAGTGTACCGTCTGTTATATCTCACCGTTTCAGGATGAAAAAGAACAAATTCAGAATGAAGCTGCGGTGCAAGTATGAAAGAAGAAAAATTGTCCAATGGTACAGTCGAGTTGGTAAGACTTGGGGATGTTGGAGTACCTTTTCCGGCTTCACGGGTTCGATTTTCATGTGGAGCATATTCCCCGCTGAAATATTGTGGGGGTATGCTTTGAACGCTAGCCCGTTATATAAGTTCTCTCATTCGGTCCTGTCTATTCGTGCATATCCCTCGATTTAAAACATGTATAAGTCAAGGTCCCCTACACGGAGTTAGTCAATGGGCCAACCTTTCATAATATAGAAAAGTTAGAAAAAGGGTACAAATGATAAAAAAAGAAACCTGGTCATTTGCTGAACCGGGTGTTTCTTGCTAGACGTCAGACATTATTTTGAGATTGAAACATTCCTATCTCACTTTCAAATTCCATGGAAAGAAACGTGGTGTAAAATATGTAGAAATATATATTGTTAATAGCTAATCACGATTAATTAATGGATAACCTGTAATTGATCTATGCCAACACTTTGGAGCTGGCAAAGGAACAAGTTAATCTCTCAAATACACTAAGAATTGGTTCTCTTATGAATAGTTTGACCGTGACACAAATACTATATATGATTTAAATGTATATGCCAGTTAAATTCAAATCGTAGAACTTAATATGAATAAGAATTCAAGATTATAGCACTGGAAGCATGCTAATTTTATGTTAATTACGACGATAATGTAATATAATTTCTCTTCGTGGTAAATTCTTGGTTTGGATAAAGCTACTATAATGCCAATTGTGATGACATGTGATCATTGTACATATCAATACGATTTATTTTTTGGACTACAGTTAGGGAACTTCTCGTGCCTTGTATATTTATTAAATATCCCACTCGCTTTCTTTTTTCCAATCAATAATTACCATATGTATACGACTTCAACCATATTATGTTAATGGCTACACCGATTAAACTTCTCCATTTCGCACTTCTTTTGCTTTTCTACTAAGAAAAAGCTTATAGCTAGGATATATTATATGACATTATCATAAGCCGATACAACTTTTGCAGATTAAATGAAAAAATAGATCCTTAAATTTTTGTATCACTTCCACTAAAAGGTTCTGGAATTACTTAATGCTTCTTATCTTCTGATAATTTTAATTTAGTTAGTTTTCAAGCCATTATTCTTTATCTCGGAAGAAAACTGATGTCCACGGACCCCAAACGAATATTAATTTCTTGACTAGCAAAGATCTATGCAATTCGCTTACTCCAGCATAAAATAATCGGTGCATTTTTATTTTAATGGTGGTCAAATTAACTCATAATTTTTGTATAAAAGCATCAAGGATGTGTGACAAACGCTATATGTGTGAATTCTTATGTTTGAAAAGCATGATATAATTTTAATATGAAAATGCAACTAATATACTACTACTAGCTAGGCACGCAAAGAGGGCTCTCACCTTTACGTCTATACATATATATATATATATATATATATGTGCAAAAGGGTCCAAGAAAACCAAATGAATGACCACATGAAGAAGAATCACCTCTCTTTTCGATATGCAGTTGTTGTGGGGAATGTTGTCTGGTTCGAAACCATTCTTTCTTGCATTCATGTTAGCTCTGAGGTGTATATATATATATATATATATACTTCAATCGTTTTGAATGATTTCGGACCAGGCTTCATTCCCCTCAGCACGGAAAACCTTCTGTTCCAAGCATGAATTAATTATCATTACAGGGCGTCTTCATCTTTCTCTATATTTTTGATACTTTGAGTGTTTCTTTTCATATACAGGTTGTTAATTTCGCGACCTTGCATTGAGATATTGTGTGCTTTAATTTGATGAGATTTTTTCCGTTTGAAGATTTAGATTTACACGATCTCGTGAGACGGGTATAAAAATATTTATATATATTTCCTCCATCCTAATTTAATAGCCTCTCCGGTTCATATTCCTGATATTTGATTGGAGTCGATCGTTGCGATTCTCAGATCCCATTTTTTCCAGTGAGATTGGACTCCTAGCCGTCTCAACGTCTATTCAAAATTTTGCTTTTTCTTTGAAATTTAGTAAACAATATGAATTGAATACAGTATATTTCTGTTTTTTCACCAAATTCGTTGAAAACAAGGATGGAATTAATGTGAAAAGACGACCATTTTAACATGCAAAGTCTATGAAAAGAACCAACCATAAAGCGAGATTTCAGCTTGTATGTGGTTTGACATTTACCGATCGATGTTAGAATTAGAACAAATAAATATATTAATATAATTATCAAAATCCTAAGTTCACTAGGTACATGAAAACAATTTAGAGACCAGATTTCGATTTGGAGAGAGCACTGAATTTATCCTGTCACGTAATCAATCTCGAAATTCGATGCAGATTAATTTGGTTTGTTACGAAATACTCTATATGTGAATAATATAACTCAAAAATTCAAATATATATACATATATGTATATATATAGTATAGTTGATGTAAGAAACTAAACGAAGGAAACAATTATAATAATGTTGTTTTTAAAATAGTTATTGTTGGAGTTCTCTTGGAAAGGAATTATTGTTGGTGTTAATGTTGGGAATCCACCTGTAGCAACAAGAACTTGAAATACACAACAAACAGAAAACACAATGTATCCAACTGGTCCAGATTAGTATACTGTTAGGATATGTGAGCACAAAATACAGCCAGTAACTATATTTGGACAGATCCCGATAGTTTGGCACAGAAAACAGATTCTGTGGGACACCAGAAGGTGTCCAATTAGTGCACCCGTAGCCGAGAACCTGCACAAGCACAATAGAGACAACAGAAAATACACAAGCAGCATATATGTTAGCACATAGACTGTTCCACAGAGGGAATATGAGACCAAAATCTAACAAGATTTTGGCCAGACTCAGGCACCAGTGAAACAGACCCAAACCAAGACACCAGCTTCACACCTAGCTCGAACCAGGACACAGGAACAGAAGGGGCAACACTCTGGGGTCACACAACATGTCACTATACAAGACACCGGCAACTCACAGAGGCTACCAAACACCCCACGGGATCCAGCAACCCACTGGTACTAACCAACAGCCCTCACCTAGCCAGCAAGGCAACCACCCGAGGAAGGCAGCTATACACAGAGATATCTAGCCACCACAGAACCCAAGCCCAACCACAAAACAATGCAGCGGCTTATCACAGTGTGTCCAGAAGCCCTCACTCCTAGCCCAACAAGTACCCAAGCACAGTAACCCTCTAACACCCGGAGAAGGCGGCTACACACAGAGGCAGCCCGCTCCTCACCGGTATAGAGCACAACAACGACACAACCCAACTCACGGTGGCTTACAGAGAACGCACACACCAACTGAAAGGCACCCCAAGCCCAAACCCCTATATATCTAGAGTCCCGACTCTTCACAGAACTGAGCAAGTGGCTCAGACAAGAAGAAATCGAAGATCTCACACAGAGATTTCACCGGAGACGAAGAAGAGAGGCGGCGGTAGTGAAGGGTCAGGGTTACACGAGAATAGGGCTTGTGTGTTATGCATCGATACACAGCGGTTTACTTCCCGTATAAATCAAGGAACGACCGATATTCACGTCAGGAATTGAGCGGTCAAGATGGTAAGTAAATCTGGGCTTGGGCTCACAAATAAGGGATCGGGCCAGCAATTAATCTTGGGCCACAATTTCCCAAAGTTAAATTATTTGTTTAAGATTACGAACAACAATATTGATAATACCTATAATTATTATAAAAAATAAATTATTGTGTAGATAATGTGCTTATGTTGTAGTTTGTTTATGAGAAGGTGGTAATATTATCATTTGGAAAATATTTTGTTTGCGAGGCTAATATTATCATTTAGAAACGTTAGGAGGAGAATCTTTCTATAAGAGTATGGACAACACAAGCTTGCTGGTACAGTGAGGAATATAAAATTTTGGAATATGCTATTCTTTAAAATGCTAAATTCATATATATCTATATATATTATTTTCCCAAAGTAATATATAAAACCTATAATATTGAATACACAAATATATGTTCCGTTTGGACACGTTTGATAAAAATATTTTTTAAAAGTGTTTTTAAAAAAATTCTTGCAAAACGTTTTGGAAGTTTTTTTAAAGGTAAGTATGTGTTTGGACAACTATTTATAAAAATATTTTTAAATTAAAAAAATATTAGATATTATTTTAGAAAATGATTTATAATTAAGAAATAGTATTAAAATAGCATTTGAATGATTAATCTAATAAAAAAATTTAATCGACCATTCGCATAAAATTTACCTATATTTTGTATTCTAAAAACATTATAAAACATCTTTCACTTGTTCTTCAAAAAGTGTACTTAAATTAGTTTTTTAAAAATTTCAAAAACATTTTATAAAATCTTGTCCAAACACATACTTTAAGTTTTTTTAATTTTAAAAACACTAAATATATTTTTATAAAATATGTCCAAATGATGACATAGTCTCCCGCAATCCCACAGGGACTAGTATATTTTGATGTATGGAAACATGGAATGAATGATAGTTGGAAGTTCACTAAACGATTTATGGTTCACTAAACGATTTATGGTGTACAACTAGCAACCACTCTTTAAATAAGAAAATAATAAATTCACCGCGATTATGTCAAAAGGTCACGAAATGAATAAACAAAGGGCAGTGTGCAGAGAAAATAATCAATGAAATCGGAATAGAATACAGATTTTGGGATGTGTGCTGAGAAAATAACAATAAATGAAATCGGAAAATGTTTCAAATACAGTTGTAGGAAGCTGTCAATTCAGCATCAAGAAGTACAATTTATGGGACCGCATTATCTTCATGCTACATGCCAAGCAAGTGATATACAAGAGATGAACAAATTGAAATATAAATTGAGCCTAGAATTTGAGACGAAGGATCTTCAGACAACACAAAAAATCTTTGGAATGGAAATAGTAAGGAATAGAGCCAAGGAACTATTGATTTTAACTCAGAAGGGGTATTTTCAAAAGGTACATGAACGATTTGGAAAGAACAGTTGTAAGCCAGTAAAAGGACCTATTGGAGCGCATTTCAAACTCTCAACCTCACAATGTCCCGGGACAGAGAAAGAGAAGTTTGAGATGAATGGTGTTTCCTGTGCAAGTGGCGTTGGAAGTCTAATTTATGCCATGGTGTGCTCAAGACCAAATCTGGCATATGCAATCAGCATGATGAGTAGGTTTATGGCCAATCCTGGATAGGAACATTGGCAGGACCTCAAATGGATCCTAAGATATATTAGAGGGACATTGAATGTAGGACTTGTATTCAAGGACTTAGCAGACCAACAAGAGAAGGTAGTAGGTTATGTAGACTCCGACTTTGCTGGAACTATAAATACGAATAAGTCACTCACCGGATATATATTCACTTCTAATGGCACATAAATCAGCTGGAAAGCAATGCTACAATCTGTTGAGGCATTATCTACCACAGAAGTAGAATATATTGCGGCAACCAAATCAATGAAAGAGGCTATATGGTTGAAAGGGTTCATGGGAAGTCTTGGGTGCGAACAAAAGGTGGTGAATATCTTCTGTGATAGCCCAAGTGCAGTTCATCTAACCAAACATCAAGTCTTTCATGAAAGATCAAAACACATAGATGTCCAACCAATTTCATCCGAGATATGCTTGAGAAAGTAGAAATCCAAATCAAGAAGATTGATACATCTGAAAATCCAGCAGATAAATGTACCAAAGTACTTCCAGGAAATAAGTTTGATCACTGCCGAAACATGATCAATGTGATATCTGATGGAGAGACTTAAGGGGTTAATAAGGAAGAGGATTCCATGACAGAGTAGAATAAGTGACAAGAAGGAGAATTGTGAGTTAGTGTTGTATTCAAGGACACAAAATCAGTCTTGGTCAGTTGCTATCTCTAAGAGTGATTATTATGTTGTTAAATAAAAGCCGTCGAATCTTGATCACCTTGAGAAAAATGAAAGGAGGTTAAGAAGTATAAAAGGAGGAACCGGAGCATAACTCAAGTGATTCACATCGTATTCTTTACGAAAGCAACACTGAGTGTCAAGAGAGTGCTCATTGTGATAAAAGAAATGAGACTAGAG
The DNA here is from genome assembly GCA_001598015.1 of Dorcoceras hygrometricum. Taxonomy (NCBI): domain Eukaryota; kingdom Viridiplantae; phylum Streptophyta; class Magnoliopsida; order Lamiales; family Gesneriaceae; genus Dorcoceras; species Dorcoceras hygrometricum. Next base: position 109,135 of record KQ994471.1, read on the forward strand.
TGAATTCGTATGTGTAGCTTGTATCGTGTAATTCTGTTTAATTCTTAGTGGAGCCTTCGTGGATGTAGGTTGATTAATAATCGAACCACACATATCTTTGGTGTTTTAATTCCAAAAATGAAATAGTAACACTTGTGATATCCAAGTTGAATTAGTAAATATATGCGTGGCCATTGCTATACGTTCAATTTCCTCCCAAAATGTTATTGAATGGATCTATCAACTGTAACTTGTTCAGTGTAATTTATTTATTTAAGTGCATTGAAATAGAGAGTTTATTGCTGCACGTTCGCTTCGCCGTGCCACAAAGGATAGTGATTATTTTTATAATAAACAATTATCGCCTTTCATAGCAAGCAATGGGCGTTCCAAGAGTATTGAACAGGAAAGTCACACTCGTCAGTCATCACGTCTAAAAAGTTCCCAGCCGAGAGAGTCAAATCCCGGCAACAGCAGCGATGCATCTGGGTACGGCGGCAATCAAATTACACACACAAACCAACAGTGTTAGCAGCATGGCGACTCCATGTATTTAACTGTACATGTGATTCTTTTGCAGATGGCGGTTACGGCGAGAAGCTTCTTGCTCCTGTTGCAGCTGCGGCATCCGTTGGGTTGATCTCCACCGTATTACTGCATCTCCGGCGCCGTAAGCAGAAAGCCAACAAGTATGACACCCCCCTCGCTCCGCTCCTCGACCGGACTGGATCCGGCCGCCTAGCCAGAATCGAACGATTCTCGCTCTATCTCGGTAACATATATCATAGCTACTACTACTGCGTGAGATGTATGTGTCTATATATATATATATAAGCCTTGAACCAAATCTGCTCTATTTACTAGGTTTCTTTTGTTTATTCTGCAGTGAGGCAAATGGGATTTGAAGACGCAGATGAATGTCCACAGTTGAGAAAACTAGCGGACGAATACTTGAAAAGATCCAAAGGTGTTGACGAGAAGATTTACGAGTATTTGACAAATCAACCAAATTCTGAGGAGTTGTATGTGAAATTAGTGGAAGAATTCGAGAGATGCATCGTTGCATATTTCGCTTTTCATTGGAGTCTAGCTCCTGTGATGATAAATCAGGTATTTCTTGATTCTAATCATGTTTCTTGTATCAATCCGGTTTTCTTCAGGATGATGATTCTGAAGAAGAACATTTTTTCTGTTCATTTTTTAAGAAAAGAACCTTTATTACGTAGGCACTGAGTGCTGATTATGATCAGAAAAGGCTTAAAAATTTCGTGATGGCTGCTACCAGGTGAGTAAATACTTCATCCGGTCTTCAAGTTTAAAAATGCAAATTAACCATACTCATGAATATCTTCGTTCACCCCAGAAATTATATCATATTCATTTTTTTAAAATAATTGTCATGATAAATAATATTTTTATAAAGATTGGTGGCAAATCCACTTTCCTGTGCTGATAGTTTTATGTATTTCATTATTATTATTTTTTTTTGCAAAGTTTTGAATATAAAAGCTAAATGATTAGTTAAATAAACATCAACTATGAATTTGTAAAATATACTTATTCACTTGATATTATGTCATAAAATATATAATATCAAGAACAAAATTATTAATTTAATTAAAGTTCGAGTTTATTTGGTCACTTCAGTTTTGACACACATACTTTGAACCGAATTATATAACTTTTTAGTTTAAATTTTGATCCAAATCTTAATATTCGGTTTTAGGTTCAATGTTTAGTTTTTTCGTTAAGAATAAAGGATTTTTGGACTTATCCGAAGCCTCTGCATCCCTGGAAGATTATTGCCTTCTTGTTAAAAATTCGAAATTAGAAAAAAAAAAGGTTGGAAAACAATTAAGCGGACACCTTTTTGTAATACTAAATGTAATGATAATTAAATAATTATTATGAAGATATTTAATTAAATACCAGATTTTCTTACAAAAAGATTGGTCCATTGACTTATTTAATTTGTGACATAAATTCATAAAATATTTTATGACAGCTCATTGACATTGACCCTATAATATTCTTTGCTATCAAGATCCATTGAAAATGACATTGAGTTCGATCATTTAGCAGTGTGGGTCAGACATGCGAGGTCTTGCTATCCAAAAAAGTCTTATATTAGTTTTAATTTTCTTAAAAGATATTTTTTTATCTACAAAAACAAAAGTAATGAGTATCTTATTCCTAAATAACTATTTGCAAGATTCCTTGTAAGATATGATTGCACTTACTTTGGATGATTATAATTTCATATCAAACAATTATGAGAATTTTTTGTTATAAATATCAAAATGAAAACCTTTTGATTGTTAATAATTCTGCTCCCATTTTTTGATTTGTTAATATACTTTCACTTTGACATTTATGATTTTCATTAGGTTTAAATGAATCATATTGTTTTTCATAAATTTGAAAAAATAATTATACTAATTATTTGATTGGTTGATTGCATTATTAAAGTAAACCAACCTCTATGTCATAAGTTGGTTGAGTTATTAAAATAATCAAATATATGTTCCGCAATTGTATTACCTTTCTCATATTAAGTTCTATTTGTCTGATTTTATTATTATTATTTAAACAAACTATATCACAATTTGGTTAATTTTAAAAAAAATTATGATATAAAAGTAAATTTAGAGATAAATTAACATAATTTTTTTATATCTGGGTATTGGTATATGTATATTTAATATGTTGTTTTTTCATTAATGCATTAGTTATATTTATTTTGATGTTTCCGATACTATTTTTAGAAACAAAGTAGATGGAAAAATAATAACATCTATTTTTTTACAAATAACTCTATTTTTATATAGATATAGATAACATGAGGGATTCAGGCTCCACTTGACTAGTACTTTAATTTTTTAATTGTTTTTAAAAAATAAAAAATGTATAGTATTTTATAAATATATAAAAAAACTTAATGGATGTGTTTGTACACAGTTTTATCGAAATAAATTTGAACTTTTCTCAAATAAAGTTTTCTGCAAGTATATTTTCTAATTTGAAAGGTTGTATATGATATTTTTATAACTGAAAAAATATATTCTACATTTAAACTTTTTTTATGTGTTAATTGTCCAGACACAGTTTTATTCTAAAACAAATTTAATAATTTTAATATAAAGTTTGTATAAAAAGCATGCATGTACTAAAACTTTTCGTAAATAAGTACTTGTCAAACGTAGATGTATGTATTTTGTAGTAACCTTTTATCCATTGTTTTAGGAAACAAAGGTTCGATAAAATAACGAAGAACTTGAAAGTGACAAGGGTTTTCTCCACACTAGTGGAAGAGATGAAAGCCATTGGCAACATGTCAAGAGAACTGAATACTTCTTCCGTGATGGCGCCGGTTGCTCTAAGTGAGAGATGTCCGGTTCTCCTGTTAATGGGAGGCGGAATGGGAGCCGGCAAGAGTACTGTTCTAAAAGATATCATGAAAGAGTAAAATTTCATTTATACTGTTATATTTAATTAATATGGTCATATCTATTGTCCTTTAAATTCATTTTGATTTGATGCTGAAACCCGAACATAGATCATTTTGGTCAGAAGCAGTGGCGAATGCTGTTGTTGTAGAGGCGGATGCTTTTAAAGAGACAGATGTAATATACAGAGCTCTGAGTTCGAAAGGTCATCATGGAGACATGCTTCAAACTGCTGAACTTGTGCGTTCAACTCTTTCATACCACTGGATATACTTTATTTGAGTTTATACATATAGAACTGAAACAGCATTTTAAACTGAAGATTTGAAGTAATTCATTTCCGTGCAGGTACATCAATCATCAACTGATGCTGCATCATCACTGCTAGTAACCGCACTCAACGAAGGGCGCGACGTGATAATGGACGGGACCTTATCATGGGTACCCTTTGTTGAGCAGACGATCACCATGGCAAGAAACGTGCACACCCACCGGTATAGAATGGGAGAGGGATACAAGGTTGCAGATGATGGCACGGTCATCGAAAATTATTGGGTTCCAATTGAAGACGAGGAAGAAGAAAACAAGATCAGAAAGCCATATAGGATTGAGCTAGTTGGTGTAATTTGCGATGCTTATTTAGCTGTCGTCAGAGGTATCAGGTAAACAGGTTTTGCGTGAACATGCGTATGTTACGTGAAAGGCCGTTTTAAAGATGTTGAAGGTTAAATGGCGGTGCAGGAGAGCTATACAAATAGGGAGGGCAGTGCGGGTGAATTCACAGTTGAAATCCCACAAGAGATTTGCAAGTGCATTTCCAAGATACTGTGAGCTTGTAGATAATGCAAGATTATACTGTACAAATGCTCCAGGAGGTCCACCACAGGTATACTTCAATAACACAATTTACGCATAAACTAGTGATGAAGAGCGCATACTCTGGTGAGTGGTAACAATTATTTAGCTGATCTCGTTCTACAAAAATTTTTGAACCCGTAGTTATATGGCGCGACTGCAAGACCTCGGTTCTTTATTTTACCAGCTGTATCATTTTTATGACCTATGAATGATGAAAAACGAGAGTTTATTATTTGTTAATCGAACTGACTGGTCTGGCCGTCTGCCTGTGTAACTAAATGAATCATATTTTTCTTCTACTTTGAGCTTGCTATGTTTTATGCGCATGCAGCTGATAGCATGGAAAGATGGAAACAGCAAAATTTTAGTGGACGTAGATGAAATCAAGTGTTTGGACGCAGTAACCAGTTTGAACGATGAAGCAAAATGTATACACGAGCTTCACAAAAACCCGGACCAGATATACGAATCTGGTTCGGTTTGGAAAGACTTAGTGTTGCTGCCTACAAGGCCAAGTCTTCAACTCGAGCTCAAGACTGTGGTCAAGAAGATTGAAACCCCCGTGTCGTCCTAGACGCATTTCGATCGAGTAAAGCATGTTTTGCTTTAGGCTCTATTATTTTGGGTCAGAGGGTCTAAATGGATTTGTGCGTCCGAAATTGTCCATAGTGCAGTTTGATGAGCTTGTTTCCAAGTTCTTACCGTAAAAAATGATGTGTACGTTGTTACAATGTGCAGTAAAACGTCGAATGAATCGGAAAACGTTTACTTCAAAACCATTTCTGTACAACAAACAGGGCCTTGGGGCTACTGAAAATTTGGTTTTCCAGATGGATTTGTGTATTCTGTGTCGACCATTAATTTGATGATCATGTAGACAGTCGAGTTACATAATTTTTTCCCATTTTGTCTCTCTCCTTTGTGGTGATATGATAGCTGACACGTCACTAATGTCAATACCACGCCAGCATTTTCCGGCAACACGTGATTATTTTCTGATGCCATATTAATGTTTCATCAAGAAAAAATAAGTCCATATACTAAAACTATAAATTGATAGATAGATAACAATGCAACTAATGGAAAACTTAAAAATGATGGGATTAAAAATATAATATTTCGTTATTTCCTTTTTTCCGTTGTTTTTGAATGATTTTAATCCAGTTATCTTCTCTTTTGTTTTCCGGATTTTTCGTTGGTACTAAATAAACAATGACCACCAATTAATTAAACTAAACCTGTATAATTGCAATCAATTTTATAAATTTGGGAGAATTAAACAATTAAGAATATGATGTAGCCAAATTTCGATCAGCCAAAGAGCTACCGTCACGTAAGACTTATCAGGTCGGGAGGTCGGGATGGATATGCTTCAGTTATCGAGCTGACATTTCCTTGCAATATTTTGCGAACACAAAAACTGGTCGCCACGTAAGACTTATCAGGTCGGGAATTTTCTTGCAATATCTGCGAACACAAAAACTGGTCAAAGGGCGTCGGATGGTGTCCCGACGAAAGCCCTCCAATGCTTTAAGGTAGAATGAGTGCTCGAGAGTAAAGAGAATATAGAGAATAGAGTAAGTGAATTTTCTGAATTAATAAAAAGAAAGATCTACCTGGATATTTATAGGTAAAACAAAGTGGTTGGAGGTACCTGTCTGGGTAATTATGAATTGGAGTGGGCTCAAAAGACCTATCATGTATTCCCACCTACCTCCTGTAGGTAGGGATGATTTCTACCGTACTTGTCAGTATATTAATAATGAGTTCATCCAAGAAGGCCAAATTGCTCATGTGGGGTTGCTACAAAAACAAAATCACATGTTATGTGAAAATGAGGATATGTTAGTTATAGATCGAGATCCCTAGGTGACCAAGAGGGCCAAGGTGGTAAGTTATTAGCAGTACTACCACATCGGGTCTCGAGTTATTGAAAATCACCTTGGGTCCCGAGTGACACTAATTAGTAGTATCAGAATAAAACCATATTGTAGCCTAATTCTTAGGTTATCGTAAAGTCGTATAGCGGATCCAGGACCATACGACATTTCAACTGCCCTGGGCTTCTTGATATTTTCCGTTAAAATTCATGAATCGCCGACTAAGATTGCCATCATGATTCAAAAATACAGTCGGTAGGTTAAGTCCCGACTTGTCGATTCGGTTCGGCAAGTAAATCGCCCATTGACCCTTTACGGGTTCCGAGCCGGCCCATTCAGTTCATGCGAATTGAAAAGGTTGAAAATTAATAAATTTTATTCTAATAAAATGGGTCTACCTTCGAAGGAAAAAGCATAGCAGAAATCGCCGGTCCACTCTCCGAGCTCGGACTGTGTTGGAGGAGGTTTCGCGTTTCTCACTGCTTTCAATCAGGTTTAAATTACCCCTCTTTTCCGCAGCTACGTTTCCTTTTATTTTTACCTTTAATCTGGTGTAATTCACTGCCGTTCAATGTTGCCTCCTCATTCATAATATCTTCAAGAATGGCGAAAGAATGACTTTTGTGTACACTTTGGTAATTTCCTGTGCTGGGTCTTTTTTCTTCTCCTTTTATGATGCCCGTGCATATTTCTCTCTCGTTTATGGCTGTAAGCAGCGGTGTGTGCTGAAGATTTTACAATTTTTTTTGGGTTGTTTGTTTTGCGTTTTGGTCCTACAACAAAAGGAAAAAAAATCCAATTTTTAATAGTCCCAGCAAAATCAATTTATTTTCAGTGTCTTCTGTTTCGGGTTGTGGTACGCTTCTACATTTTCCTTTTCCCTTTGTTCTCCTCCGTGCTTATTTGAGTTTCAGAAAGTTCGGGTTTTGGATTGTCCTGATAACCTAAAAAGTGATTAGTGCTATTTGCAATCTATATTCTCTTATCTGCATTGGACATTGTTAAGAAAATTAATGGATGAGTTCTTAAGTCACCATTTGGAGCGTGGTTTGGTATTTTGTTACTAAAATTGAATGGCTAATAGGCAGTGAAATACTAGGTGTCTGGATGAAGTTATTTTATACTGCTTACAGCTCTTATGCGTTAGAATATATATCTTGTTTTATAGGAGCTCTTATATCTTAGAATAGGTTTGAGGAACTCACAATCTGTAATATTTCTTTAAAAGTAAATTTTGGATTAAAAATGTTAATACAGTTTGAAGATATTGAAATTGTCTTATGTAATAAAACCTTTTGATTGTAAAAATTTGATTGCCGACTTACTCCTTATTCTATGGTGGAATAAGAAATGAGAACAATGTGTAGTTTTCTCGAAGTCACTTGCAAATGATAATAGCATTCTCTTGTAATTTTTTAATGCACCTGTACTTGAACATTACAACAGTAATTCTGAAGTCATTTGCATATGCTACTATTGTAATTACAGGTAGTATCAACAAAAATGTATCTAAAATCAACATTATCATGGAATGTGGTGATTCCTGCTGCTAACCTAGATGCTAAAGGATTAATGCTTCAGAAGGCTATAATCACTCGCCTTATGGACGACTTTGCAGCCAAGAAGGCCTCGAAAGATTTGGGTTACTTCCTTGCTGTGACTACAGTGGCAAGCATTGGGGAAGGGAAGGTTAGGCAGCATTTGGGTGATGTCCTCTTTCCGGTAGATTTTAGCTGTATCACCTTCAAAATGCTCGCAGGTGAGATCTTGGAAGGCACCGTCCACAAGATCTTAAAGCACGGTGTTTTCTTGAAAAGTGGACCTGTAGATAAAATATATCTATCGCATCAAAAGATGGGCGACTACAATTATGTTGCGGGAGAGAATCCCTACTTCATGAATGAAAAGTTGTCTAAAATCGAAAAAGGAGTGGTGGTGCGTTATTTGGTGATTGGGCAGAAGTATATGGAAGCCGAGAAAGATTTCCAGGCGGTTGTTAGTCTGGAGGGCGACTACCTTGGACCCATATCTTAGATAATGTTGAAACCAGGTGATTTCTATTTGATACAAGATAATCAATCAAGAAGCTATAGATTTCTTAATCCTGGGTTGTTTGAATGTCTTCTATAAATCAACGGAATCTTAGTTGAAACGATTTACAACTCTGAAACGTTGTTGGTTTGGTAGTTTGGATGGTTGATGGCGGAGAGCCTTTGTTTGATTTAAGGTGTAGAAAGCTTCAACTTTGCAGTGTATGACTTCACATTATCTGGTCGCTTAAAATTCAATGGTTTTAATTGGATTTCAAATTCCATCTCTTTGTGGGGAATCTTCAAGAAGCTCCCATAATAAAGAAAAACCGTTGATGTTGTATCTTTGACATTTCTACGACTTGATTCAATGCTTTACTATGGCATTTTTCCATTTTTTATTGGTTCGAGTCGATCGTCTTTTTATAATCAATATATCTGCAGTTTACAAATTTTTTAATTTAATAGGTTAGCCAAGGAAAGTTGGAGCAACATTTGTATTGTATTGCTAATGATCCAAACCAATGAACTTAGGTTCTGTATGGATAAATTTTTTAAAAATATTTATAAAAGTGTTTTTTAAAAAAATTATACAAAATGTTTCGAAAGTTTTTTAATGATAAGTATGTGTTTGGACGACTATTTTATAAATTTAAAAATATTTAGATAATTATTTTAAAAAATGATTAATAATTAAAAAAGAGTATTAAAATAATATTTAAAAAATTAATCTAATAAAAAAAACTTAATTGATCATCCATATAAAGTTTACCTATATTTTTTATTACAAAAATATTATAAAACATTTTTCACTAATTTTTAAAAACACGTACATTAAAACTAGTTTTTTAAAATATTTTATAAAAATCTTATCCAACACATATTTTAAGTTTTTAACTTTAAAAACACTAAAAACGTTTTTAAAAAACTTGTCCAAACGGAATATTAGTATCCGATTTTTTCACATACTTAAATGGTATGGTACAATAACAGTAGGATATTTCCATTTTGTTCTCAAATTTCTGGATAACACCCTTTTAAATTTTATGTTACTTATTTACGTGATTTCTAACTTGTTAGTATTGCGCTGCTTATTTCCAACATTCAAATGTCAACACAGGATGGTCGAAAAAATTACTGGGAGAACACGATAGACAGAATATCAAACAGACAAATTATTAAAACTTAATACTATTGAAGGATAAAGTTGATGTGACAAATTGGAGCAACAATAATAAAATTAATACAAATACCAGATCCAAATGTTGCTCCACTAGAATTTTAAACTCCGCTTCTATGAAACTTCGTCTCAACTTGAAATAAACTTCTACGCACTTCCCTTTCTACATCGGCTGCTCTCATCTGTCAAAACCAATTAACCAACTTATCACACACACCAACTTGTTCATAACGCGTCTCATAAATATTTATAGTTATTATTATTCCCAGATCATTAACTATTTACATGTACATCTTATAAAAAAAAATTGAATAAAATAATGACATAAAGAATCCCACACACCTTTGTTTCGATCTCCAGCTTCGCAGAAAACTGACGTTGGGAAAAGTTAGAGTGCATGGCTGTGGCTGTAGAATTAGTATATTTCAGAGACCTGAGAACTTCCAACATGGAGTCGATCCCCGAAGCTGGATTCCCAACTTTTAATTCTATTTCAGCCTTCTCTAATGTTACCTCATTTTCCCTTGCACCCAAAATTATCTCTACTTCATTGTTTCTCCTCTCCAACTCTTCCTTCATCTTCTGCAGCTCTTTGATTTTCTTGATCGTCGTTTCGAGTATTGATTTCTGATCCCTCTGAGATTACAAAACTACTATACAGTTCATGCAAGTTTTACGTAAGCTGAATGTGTTGATGTTTAGCTTGTGCTGATCATCATGATAGCTATACTTGCTGTCTGTGTACATGTGTAGTTTTCATATTTTTTATAATGTCAGCTGTTGCGAATTCAATAGTCATAAAAAAAATAAAATAAAGAATTTCGTAGACAGTTAATGGTCTCGATATCTAACTGATCTGTGTACTGTAACACCTATAAATTTGAAGTTATAATCACGAGCTCTATCTCTCTGCATGGCCTAGTCCATGCAGTGAACTATCTACCAAACTACTGAAGTTATAAGTTGATTAATTAATCAACTGCGAATGAACCTAATTCGACAAGAGAAACCAAAATCTGTGTGATCTAATTCACGAAAAATATTGTTAATATGTGTGTGTAGAATAATTAATGCATGCATGTTAGGTAGCTGTAGCTAACCTTAGTTCCTGGTGGCAACAACTCATGCAAAGCTCCATAAAACCGCCTGTGCGTCTCCCTTCTTAACCTCTCGCCCATCACATGCTTCTTCCCTCTCCCTCTCTCCATTTCTCCTGTAGTACTCCCCGTTCGCCCCCCATTCGTAGACCAATTCTTTTTCAAGAACTGAAGCATTCTTTTGTGTACGTTTTCACGATTCGATCCGTTTGCATTGCTCTTGGATGCAAACCCTACGCGGGGTTCATTTGTGTAGCTTGAAAAAGCACTCTGGCTGTTCATGCAGAGTACATCTTGAAGCCATAACATACTCCCTGGAGAGAGGTCGTCCATGGCTAATTCTCTTTTCTTCGTGGTTGTGTTTATAATTTGTTTTTAACGGCTATAGCTATTTTGAGTTGTCTTGGGGCAAAGGCTTTTATCTGTAGAAGGGGTTGGGTTGTGTGAATTGTCCATATACGTGCTGCGTGAGCCTTTCTGACTTTTCCGCGCATTCACTAACGTGTACGGTGTATCGCTACGAATTAATTAAACGTGCCCAAATTGTTTCGTCATTTAAGATTTTAATTACATTGTCAAGATTTAAAATACATTAGTTATATTGAAAATGCCAATTTTTTGTCTCTTAATTCAGGTAATTATGTATTAGTTAGCACAGCCAATCGCAGATAGATAAGTCATCTAGTTTAGAGGAAAAATAATTTATTTGTGATGGCAGATAATAAAAATTCACATTTATATCCGAGGACAATAAATTGTTGCATACATCGAATCCAAACTAAGATGAATTAATAGATTTAGTCTTGCAGGATGCGAGAACAAAAGAGAGTGTGTTGGGGGCGAGTGAATGCGAGAGTAATGTCTGTCCAGAATGAGGGAGCATACCTGGTATTTATAGAGGGGCTAGGCGGTTGAGATGAGCATATCCTGGCGAATATTCGCTTACAGATATTCTCCACGATCCTCGGTAAGATCTTCCGTGATCCTCGACGATCTTGTCGTCCAAATAAGGAAAGACGTATCGTCTCTGATTCTTTAAATAAGGAAAGACGTATACGGGTTGGATTCTGGTAGATATGACACTGTCCTCGGGAGACACTCCCGATCTGAGTACAAGTCCTTGGGTGATTCCTCGAGCTTAGAGGCATGGTCATCTCGAGTCAAGAGGGTTTTCCGCAAGAGGTGATGTCACCTCGGATGAAGAGGTCTTCCTGCAAGAGGTGGGGTCTACCTGCCAGAAGACTTCCTGAAAGAGCTGAGGTCTACCTGTCAGAGGTCTTCCTGAAAAAGCTGAAGTCTTCCTGCCCGAGGTCTTCCTGGAAGAGCTGAGGTCTTCCTGCTAGAGGTTTCCTGCCAGAGGTCTTCCTGCCTGAGGTCTTCCAGCCCGAGGTCTTCCTGTAAGAGCTAAGGCCCAAGATGAAAGATTACCAGTGGCGTTTTTGTTTTTAAGAGAATCTATTTCCTCGGGTCCCGAGATAAAATTAATAGTGGTATCAATATATATATATATATAAAAGCATGTGCCCACAAAGAAAAGGACCTCTAGGGACGAGTAAAAGATCTATACATGTCACACGCGGACGAGTAAGAACAAATGGTTGATATCAAATGTAGCGTACCAGCCTTTTGAGAAATGCAGTTTTGTATTTTGTAAATTTAACGATGTTACTATGGAATGATCTACGACTAAGAATTAATAAATTTATACCCTTATATGTTATTTGAAGAGCAAATTCTGATATGTTGAGGAATTATATGTATCGTATTTACGTAATAAAAATCTTTTCATTTGATAATTATTATTGAATAGTATTATATTAGCATCTATAAACTACATTTGCTATTTTTTTTTACAAACTCTATTAGTTCCAACGTACGCTGAAAGGACTGGTTGGACATTATGTTCAGGACTAGGGGTGAGCAATTGGTTAAAATTTAAACCAATTTCGCTACCGAAACCGAACGAATCAAACAGATGAAATATCGATTATTTTTTGGTTAACCTATTTAGCCATTTTTTTATTATATAATATGTAATATTCCTTGGACTCCAGCAAACATATGGACAAAATTTTAGGATTTTAATCCTTAATATTTTCTCTATATTTTCTTTGTCGATATCTTTGTTCGATGCGTTTCTCAGTTCTGTACAAGAATGACAAAGCAAGAACATCTTGGTAAATTCTACAAAACTAGATTCACTAGGTTAATGGCATAATTCTCTGAGGCACTTCATCTCGTCTGTTCGAAAATGTTGTGAGATTTTAACTTCTTCTAAGCGTTACTGGTGCTTTTCTGTCGATACATCTCTCCAAATTCTGTCTCCGAATCCTCTTGGTGATCATATGGGAAACTTGTTTCCGCATAGGCATTGGGATTGGGATCATCAGATTCATCTAATACATCATTCTCGCTATCGTAGATGCTGAGATAAGTGTCCTCTCCTTCCACCTGGGATTTTCAGAGCACAAAAGTAGAACATCATTTCCAGAAGATGGTGCTATCAACAACTTCTCGTAATTTTGTGAAGGAAATGGTGTAGACAACATTACCTCACTGTCCTCGTTTTCTGTGGAGTAAGCAGAGTCGAGTTTATCGTACAGTTCTTCGTCTCCCTTGTCTTTCACAGTGGCCATGTGTTCCTACAATTACAAGATTGTGATTCTATGGACATTTCTGAAGGGTAAAGCACGGGTTTAAAAATGTATAAGATATAAAAATACACTTGACAGCAGCACAAGCAAACAAAGTAAAAGAACAAGAAAAGATGTACCAGTTCATTTCTTAGCTGGTTTACTCGTGTTTGCAACGCCGAAAGGTGATTTGTGAGGGCCTAAAGATGAACAGTACAAGCTGAAGCGTAAGTTATCTTTTCTGAGGTGTTCATAAACATTAAAAGAGTGCATATGGTACCTGGTGCCTTTGAAGTTCAATTGACCGGGCTAATGCTTGTCGCTTTGTTAAGAGATTCTTGGGCCTTATCAATGACGGCCTCTTATAATCCCGACCCCGAAAAACAATAACTGCGTAGCCCTTTGATACTTTGTCCACCGAGACCAACACGCCACCACTCTCAGCTTCGAGAGCAAGTGCAATTTTCTTAACCTCCTCAATGTTTTGGGCCTTCACAATGATCTTGACCAACTCTCGATATTTCCAGTGCAAGTGCATGTTCTCCACAGTACCGCCAAAAACTCCACGCCTACCTGAAGAAAATAGCATGTGACTACAAATTTACTGATTCAAAATTTAACTTTAGAAACAATACAAAATCTTTTTACCAAGAAGTAAAAATGCTTTCATCCTTAAACCAAGTTTCCGAAACATAAACCTCTCCTCATCACTAAGACTTTCTGGATCCTGAGGAGAATCTGCTGGATTTAAAGATTCCTCTACCTTGTAGACGGCTCTTTCGGCCTTTGTTAGCTTTCTCTCAGCCTGGCCAGAGAAATTTATCAAATTTGCGTACAAAGATGAGGGGAATCGATAACATGAGGAACCTAGAAATGACTTTTTATTGATTGCTACGCATGATGCATAAAACAGTGGAAAGGAGGAGGGATTTATACGATTTTAGATCTTTGAAACTCACAAAATCAAGTTTCTTCTCCAGTTTTCTAACAAGGTTGGCATGCCGTAACAGTTCTGCTTCTCTCATCACTTTTGCCTTGTTATCATCATCCAGTCGCTTTCCCCATCTAGAGTTCGCATCTAAAGTTTCTTCGAGTGTACCCGCAGTTCCAAGTTCATTAGGTTCTCTCAAAACTTGTGAAACTAAGGATAATGCTCTTGACCGGGCTTGTTCTTCTTCATCTTGTAAAGTCTTCGCCAATCTCTCTTGTTCCAGCAATGCGTCAGCAACATCTGGTGACAAAAAATTCTTGCCTCTATAAAATACCAGGAAGTCCTTGTTTCTTGACAATAGCATGCCACCAGTTAATCTCTGCATCAAGTTGATATCGAGCATATGTTACATGATTTCACATGCATTATCAGTGCTTATGGTGCCAAATATTGGAGAGCATATCTTCAATCACAATAAGTAAAAGATAATTGATTCATTCAAAGTTGAACATTCTTGCATTAAACGTGATATACCTACACATTTTTCAAAAGTACATTCCCATATACTAACAACTTACTGATGGTTCCACTCATTGGGTTTGATTTCAACATTGAGGTATAAAAACGAGCATCTCACGTTACCTTGAGATCTTCAGCCATTCTTTCACTTGTTGTTAGCTGGACTCCTCGTTTTAATGCAATTTTTGCAATCGAACTCCGTTCCCATAACTTTATCATGGCTACAGCCAACCCTTGAAGGTGCCTGCCTCTTCCTGACGATGCCAACAATTACACAAAGGTTCCTGCTCACTAGGTGCTGTTGATAATAAAAAACTTACATACCAAGTGCAAAATGTGGTGGCAGAACTCTGGCAAGCCTACGTAGGGCAGTTCCTTCCTTCGTTCCAACAGTCGATCTCACTCCATAAGGAAGCAATCTAAAGGGAGGCTGAAAACCAGGAATAACTCCTGGAAGTAAATCAGCATCAATGGGAAGTGGGCCTTCTCCTGGCCAATCCGTGTATCTTGGGCCAAGGCAATCTAATAGTTCCTCAACTTCATCTTCATATTTTGCCACAGATGGTGCTTCAGGGCTTTTATCCTCCATGTCGCCACCAATTGATTCTTGTGGGGTATCGGTGTGACCGGAAAGACCAAATTCTGAAGAATCTTGACCAGCATTATCAGAAGCAGTAGACGGGGGCTTATGAGAAATTTCATTTTCAGTGAAAATTCTTTTCTTTAATTTCAGTGTAGGATCTTCATAAGTTACACCTCTGTAAACAGCCACGGAACTGCCGGATCTCCAAATAACCAGTCCACCAGTTTTTCGCTGAACCAAAAAAATCAATAAACTATCAAAACTTCACAGCAGTAATTGATAATCAGTAGAATGGTTAAAGGTTTCGAATATTTTGACACTTGAAATTTGTATACAAGTGAAAATCAGTATCCTTAAAATTTTGGTGCATCATAGATACAAATACAAGCTCCAGAAAAAGCAGTTACAAGGCTTTACAAATGCTTACTGAAGGTCTTATTGGATTTGGCAGCAAGTGACACTAAAGTGAATTTATCATTCGAAGTAAAGGCAGCTGTGCCTCATTAAGCTCAACTAAAAAGGTAATAACAGTACTAAGGGGCATATGGCACCAACTAATTTCACGAATATTGATCTGCCATTTTTTCGGCTCTGCAACAACTAATAACCTCAGAAGTAGATAATTTCACAAGTTCTCCACTTCACAATAGTAATTTGTAAAATGCCTAAGCTACTGCACTCTAACAAACTATTTGCTGAATTACAACATAGAGAGTTATTAAATTGAAACCTAGCAATATAATTCTTTTCACTCTATATTTTCAAACAAAGTATTGGCAGAATTCCCAAAAGTGGACATATATCGGATCAACAAACCTATGATTACCATCATTCTCTATCAGTTTCATAACTCTTTCATGAATTCATGGGGAAACGTCATTTAATTTTCAGTATCAATTAAAAACAAGTATGTTAACCAACACAACGAAAGTTTCAAAGAGAGTCACCTCCAGAATCTCATGAATCCGCCTCATGTTTAGTGCCGGTGCTCCCTCAATTTTCAGTCTGACGATCTCAGATGTTTTCCATTTATCATGAATCATCTGCACAACCTCCTGTGTCAACCCTGCCCCGCCAATCCTTGTCTTGTTTTTATTCGAAGAGCTAAATTCTTCAACCTCCTGAGCTCCGACTCTGGAAGCGTTAATTCCGCCAAGCTCCTGCTCTTCCGGCTATCCAGGCTCGGTTTCTGGTCATCCACCGCATCTTTCTCCCACGGAAATCTAACCTTCCCATCACCCCTTTTTACCAAGTTTTTATCCCCAAAAGGATAATCTTTGGAAAATCCACCTCTTGTATTGGGCATTAGCCCTTCCTCAATATAAAAAATGTCCTCAATAGACCCTTTCTCAATCACTCTCCCGACATTCCCGTCCTTCTCATTGACATCATCCCTGTAACCAAATTTTTTCAACTTTTCAACAATCCTCTCCATAGTACTGGCACCAGTACTAGTACTAGTACTTTCTTCAGACTCAGAAATTTCCCCCCTATCCTTATAGTCCAATACTGACGGAGGCCTTTTTGGCCAATTTGGTTTCTGGGTTTCGTTCCATTTGTCCAACCAAACATTACTAGGCGGAACGTGCCTATCCCTGACTGCGTGTGATCTTCCATTAATCTTCGGCAAAAGAGTGGATTTTTTGGCTGGGTTTTCCGGTGAATTGGCGACTGAGTTGAACGAAGCATGGGTTGCACCAAAAGAGTGTCTCTTTAACGGAATTGAGGAACTATATCTGCATATTTGCAAGGTTGTCCGGAAATGGAGTCTGCAGACTGAGCTCTGTAATGAATCCATATAAAAGGCTTTTCTAGGATAAATTTGATAGCTAGAAGTGATAGCCATATTCAATTCCCGCCCACACTGAAATGTTACAGGTAGTAACGAAGTAGGATCGATTGCAGATGGACATATAGAAAACAAGTGCCCAGAAGCGACGGCGAGAATACGAGTTCGGCAGCCCTCCGCCGGGACCTTGAAAAATCTATGAACTCGTTGATGTGAGAAGGATAAGGATATTTCGAAGATGAACAAAAAAACAGGGTAAAATCACAGAAAACATATCAACAGTTAAAAATTTTATACACTAGGTGAGAAACATCTTTTGACGTTTGACCTTGAATTACTCTGAAATTTTCTTAAATGGGCTTTCCAAGATGTCATAATCAATCATAGCGTTAAATTAATTTAATATCTAAGAAGCATTTTATGGGAATAAATTAATAGAAAAAAAATTATGTCTATTTTAAAATTTAAGATTGAAAATAACAAATTACTTTCGATGATTGATAAGATTCCAAGGTTGGATGACTAAATCAATCATATCTCATATTATTTATATCACATCAATTAAATCAATAATAATTTAATATATATCAATCAAATCAATACTTTTTATGACAAGTCAATCAAATCATTCGATTAAAAATATTGTCCCTCATAAAATTCAATTTATCATAAATCTAATCGACCAACATTTTAAATATATCTTAATTTATTAAATATTATTCCATATCTTATCCAAATTTTTAATAATCACTCCACATCATATTCCATCTTTATCTCAGTGCTCGGACCAAACACACATTTAATTTTAATATTAAGATGTATATGAACCGGGTCTTAACATAAGTGGATTGCTCCAAAAATCTCCAAAAATCTCTTATGAATTTCATTATTTAGCCTTCAAAACTGATTTCGAAACATGGTTATAAATTGAGAAGGGGAACATAGTTAAAGAATAGGTATTTAAGCTAGCTACATTAGGTTTTTTTTTTTGGGATGACCTTTCAAATATTTGTACACACTTATGATTGTTACCATTCAATTGGATTTTATTTTATATCATTATATCTCATGTTATGTCAAAAGGCATCACTAATTCAATTTAATTTATTGAGTCACAAATTTATCAAAGAACTTTACTTTAAATTAATGTTCACCTTCGAAAGTCCTGTAAACAAACGTTTCAAGTGGCTGAACAATTGAAGAACGCAGAGTATAAATTCAAGAATTCATGCCACAACTCTTTCGAATAAAGCTAACTGGACAAAATCATAAGGAGATGCATATACATGAATATGTATTGCAAATATTTTGTTTAGTAAGTTTTGTTTTAAGCATGATAAATAAATCACGGCCATAACCATAATTCCGATCCGAGCATCAACCACAAGGCACAAGTCACATGTCTGAGTAGAGAGATGAGACAGCTACTTGTTGAGCATTTCATGAATATGAAACTTGGACCTTTTTTTATATAGTGTGAGCATCCAAAAATGGTATAAGAAATTTGTACAAGTTGTTCCGAATCTGACAAAATAATATCACTACAGCATGCTCGAAATCAAGATCCAACAAGTCCTTTGGCACGAGCATAAGCAATTATTAGTACGAAGACTGCAGCACAAAATGCCCCAGAGACCAGAACAACCTGAAAGAGTGAACCAGAGTTGATGTCAACACTTAGAAACACCAAAAATGATTAGTTTCAAACAAAAATGCAAGAAATTCCCCTACCCATTTGAACATAAACCCGTGATCCTCATTCCATGTATAAGGTATGTTCATACCAAATATTCCGGCCACCAGTGAATATATGGATAGACATACCGTTCCAGAGCTCAGAAAGAGCTCCAACTGCAGCCACAAAAATAAATTTAAATTGGCAAGCACAGGATAATCACATAAAAACTAGCACGAGACCAACCTGAATGAGCTGATTCCGGTGATTGTCAAGCTGGAATGAAAGGCGTACATTTGGATTTAGGTTGCTACGTAAAGAAAAAGGATAATTTATAAAAAACCAATTTTTGTGTCATATGTTACCTGAATATTGATGTAATCTTCGGTGTTATCAATATATTCACGCAGCTGCAAATGTTATACCAGAGAAGGCATCGAAATAATGAGACACGATTATTGGACAGCACAATATTTAACGCAAACATACTAGAGAAGGCCTATGCTACAGGTGATGGTACACGTTTACCAAAAGACTAGTTTTTCTCAGTTTTATTCAACATAAAAATCGAGAAATATAAAAAATACATAAATATATTTTTCACTCAAGATCTTAATCTTGATGCCAACACAATTTTATGCATGCATTTGAATAAGATTGAATTCTCGACTTCGAAAACACATTTCTAAGATTTAAAACTTACTACAATTGACATACCGTGGTCAATTTGTTGAATGTTCCATCAATTTGCATGAAGTAAGCCTGTGATACAAGTGACGACTCCTTATTCAACAACTTCATAAAAGTCAACCTAGAATGAGCAGATTTATTAGTACCTCAAGCAACATCTCAAGCTCCTCGACATCATTTTCATCTCCTCGAACAGTTGCGATACTGGCCCTACTAGCTCGGGATATCTTCGAGCCTATGGTAGGTGACGCAAGGAACCAACTAGCAGCACCCGAGCCACTCACAGGTGATGCACCAGCCAACTTTCTAGATAAGTAAAGATCTGCCATATCATCATCATCATCCAAAAGCTGTTCTAGTTCATCTCTCACCTGCATGAAAGCTGTAAAATTAAACTGGAACTAATGCACAATGTAAGTTATCATGTGAAGAAGACTGACTGTAAAAAGTACCAACAAACATCAAATAGAATTTCAGGGGATCCACATGTTTAGCAGCTTTGAAACTACCCAATATGACATTGTCAATTAATTGTTACTGCTCAAATACTCGCAAAACTTCGACGAACAACTCTAAGTAGCAAGTAGCGCAAAGAACTTAATCATTCTGTTGGTACTTGGAACTCATGTAACATAGATCTTTACAGAGGCCAATGAAGAACTAACCCATATACTTAAGTACCTGAATAAATAATCAAGAAATTTAAACAGAACCAACTTATAAACTGAGAAGCATTATATAATGGATTTGTTTACATTCATTCAAAGCCGGAAGCCTACCTTTTGTACACGAGCCGTCAACCTTGTCATTTGACTTTTTAACTTACGAACTCGATCTAAATTACGGCTACTAATCTGCAAAAAAGTAGGGAATGCATGAAACCAATAATATCAGAAGGTACATAGAAAGACAGCATAGGAGACAGTTAATGCAGATCTGAGAATGCACATGTGGTTGATACAAACACATGGCAAAGAGGAAAATATTATATAGGGTGAAAAAAGATTTTAATTAGGTCAGTCACCTAGCAAATGGAAGTATGGAAAACATCCACAAGTTCTTCCATGCTAGATCCATTGTATTTAAAACAAGAAGTCGAACGATGACGTAAATGCAGAAGATAAAGAATCTTGTTATCAGGCATATCATTATACCCCATCTTTTCCCAATTGGATTATGTTTAGATCAGAACAGGTGCATAAGAAACCAAATAAATGTACCTTCGATGTGAGCATATCTAAAGCCGGGTAAACAGCACTCTCCAGTTCTATCGTACGGGCAGCCAGGAAACTGCAAATTGCTTCCAATGCAACCTCGAGAGCCCGAAACTCAAATGGAGAGTCTGCGAAATGGAGTCGTAACTTAGTCATCACAGGTACAAAGAATAATATAATTCTCCAAAAATCCTTCTCCAAAAAGGGGGGAAATGTTTAAGATATACCATCTTCTTCGCCCGTTTCAACATCATGATGCACAGTCGTATTGTTCCCATCTCCATTATCTTCCCGGATTGAATTTAACGATTTCAGTCGCCTTCGAAGATCCTCAACTATAGGGACAACGTTCTCATCCAATGGGTCGCGAAGCAACACCTAACCAATTGCAAACTCAACATCAGCCTGCACCATAAGTAAACCTCGGACAGTATACCCTCAAAACTTTAACCAGATAGTTGTTAACAAGATCGAACCAAGTCGTATTTCCATCTTGGGCATGTCCTAATCGCATTAGAGTCACAATATTTGGAAGATTAAACCACAAGAACAAAGACTCAAATGTCTTTCCAGTTCAATAGAAGTATTATTTATTGTTTAAACACAACTTCAAAGGTAAATCCCAATTTCACTTGTATATTGGAAGTCATAAGCTACCTCAGAATCAGCATATTTTACTTTATCAACCAATGACTACAAAATAAACATCCAGCCAAGATATATAATCAGGTCAGAGCATTTTTGAAATAGTTCTCAGCAAATTGTAGCCAAGAAAATTGCGCCGTCAATAATACTCTTGGGCAACCTTAATTAATTGGGTAATGGAAAAGAAAGGACCAAGGTAGAAAAATCATTCCAAAGACGAATTAATCTCTCACCTCTTCTGCTGTGATGATGGCCTTGATATGCTGTATTCAAACAGAAAAGTAAGCAAATAAGTACATACAATCTAACATTAAAAATACAGTTACTGAATGTAGCAATTTTCAAACACATAACATATATCACAAACCACAGACAATTTGCCATAATGTCGAATTTTACTTTTAAAAACTCGACGCAGGTATAGAGTCAAATATTACGTCCAAACCACACTTTTTGATTTCAACTATTTTCAAACAGACGAGGCATATAACACAAACCAAAAACAGAATTTGCCACCATTTCGAGATTTATGTTTACAAACTCAATATTTACCCCAGATACAGAGTAAAAAAATCACCTTTCCTCCAAATCAATAAATCCGAACGTAATGAACATGTTACAACGAGAGATTAATGAATAATATAATCCTAACACCACAACGGTCAATAGAAGTTATTTGCAAAATGAAATATAACCTCGAGATTAAGAACAATGGCTCTCTCACGGCCCAGAATTGTGGAAGGATAAGACAAGAGAGGATCGAGAATGCGGAGATCACGCGCGTGTATCTGCACGCGATGCATGATCGCGTACTTGTCTACATCCAAGACCGATTCTCCACCCGTAGCATCCATTAAAATCCAGCTCCGTGCCCCTTTCTTCTTCAACCCGCCAACCGCATTCGAAGGCTCAACCGGTACTACTTGGCCGAATTCCGGACCCACCATTGTTCTCAATAACCATTAGAGGGAAAAAAACAATTTCTTGGCTTTATCTTTGACAAAATAATGCGTACGCAACTGAAACTTTTTGTATGATTCGGGTATTTGCGAATTTCTTCCTCCTTTTACAGGGTATATGAACCCTAGAGACTAGAGAGAGATATCGCGCAGCTTACATGTGTATGTAATCTCTGTTCGTATGTTTGAAAGCACAAGGAAAAGGAGCCGAGCGGCGGAGTTCACGCCATTCAGGCCTCGAAGGATTACATTGGGAAAGTAAAATTTATTTTCCTCAAAAAACAAAACGAGTCGAAAAAAAAGGAGTCGATCAAATAATGTGCGAAATAGCAATTAATATTCCCATTCAGTCACTCTCAAATTATATATATATATATATATATATATATATATATTAGTTTTGAGTTAAACATGTATGGGTGAGACAAGTACTGGCATGGGTGAACTGCTTGATCTGGTTGGCTATGTGAACCGTAAAAGTAATACGTCAGATTTTAACGGATAATACTATATCTGCTTGGGATATGATCTACGGTCGAGAAATGATAAACCTGATTTATAAGAGAGATGAGATAATATCAGCAGTTAGACACATACTTTCGGCCCAACAATCCAACCCTAACATACACAATAGATGCACTATGCGCTGTCACATTATAAAGAAATAAAGTTGCACTTGCCTAACAACTATAACTTTTGGTCTGACGATAAATACTTGATCCCGACAAACATATCGTGAAAATATAAGGAGGGATGAAGAATAGCGAAGTCTGACCTGTGTTTATGGCTGTAGGAACCAAGGAGAAGCACTTTCCATCTTCTAGTGCCCGACGCCCGAGCTCCTTCTCCCGACGTGGTGGTGGCTCTTCGGCTGACAAAATTTGGCTACATCAATTGGCGCCGTCTGTGGGAAATCGAGGAGGAAGACAACGCCACCCGAGGAAGAAGTAGACTCCGGGGACGGGAAAAACAGGCCACGAATCGATGCGTTCGTTTTGAGGGATAGAGTCGAGAAACAGCCCTTCCCAGTTACAGACCAGAGAAATTGGATCGCTCCTTCCACAATCTGAGAAGGATCCCTACATCCCTTTTCTTTTAAGATCCCAATCGAATCTGTCCAGGTTCTCGCATCTTCTTTTGCTCAATCTGGAGGAAACTTCTGATCCTGAATCGAGATCGTGGTTTGCCGGAAGATTGATGCCCTTCCCTCTCTTCCGCCGCCTTAATCGCCGGAAATGACGTCGCTAAACTCTAGCTGCCCAGTCTCGTCTTCTGTTTAGGAGCAGATATGCAATCTGGAGAAATTTACAACGCATCTGCTTCGATTTATTTGTTCGGGAAAGTGACTTTGGTGCTAAAGGTCACATTTTTATCCTCCGATCTCTGTTAAGCTCGTTTTCGGCTGTCTGGAATTGTGGGTTAAACAATGACTGCGGAGGAAACTAAGAGAGAATAAAGATCATGATAAATTTCCAATGGGGCTGTTGGTTACGATGGATATAGAATCCCATCTCAATACCAACCAGTTTACTATCAACGGTAAGTATATTACTCTCCCGGTATGGTGGGCTCGTCTTTGTAGCAAATCTGGACTTTGGATCAGCGTTATCGAAAGCATTCTTCTGCTTTTTGATTAATGAGATTTTATCACAATGGAAAGCCGAGGTATTGCAGTCCGCCATCTTATGGGATGATTTTACTTCCTTCGAGGAAACAACTGCGTTTCATGATTGTATATGTGCATATCAGACACTCATGGAAAACTGCAAAGACCAACTGATTTGCACTTCTAGAATTTGGGGCATCAACATCTGTCATACTTGAATCATCTCTGGGAGTCCCCCATTTTTTCCATTTGGATAACGTGATTGGTGACCTATGCTCAGCGGTGAAGAACTTTTCAGACAAAGCGCCAAATATTATTTGGAGATTACAGACTGATAAAATGATATCATGGATTCTGGCCAGAGGCAGGTTATAAAAGTATTTTTCTTTGTAAATTTTTAGTAACATGGCATCAACTGCATGAGTAATTTGCAAAGTTTAGTAGGTTCAATAATTGCTCCCACCCATTCTGTACCTTTATGTATTATGTGACTATTGGTAACTGAAATAATGCTGCTAAATCAAATATGGAGTCTCAAATCCACAATCTGGAGAAAATAGCATATTATGGGTGGATAGCATTAAATTATCACACTGGAGTCCTAGGGTCCATTCCTAAGGAGGAAACGTATGGTGCATATTATTGCCTTTGGGATATTAAAGAATAACAGTGGCATCAGTAGATCCTTGAAAGTTCTGAACAACATTTCACGTGGAATGGTAGAAACTATGTTGCAGGAACAAGACATAGATCAGGACTATACAATAATCACTAAGATCCATCCATGTTAATAAATAGATCGACGAGGGAATCATCAACTGTCGAGGACCATGATTCTCACTTTCATCATCTTGACACCCCTGATATGAGTCAACAGCTACACCATCTATTGATTAAAAGCAGGAGGCAAGAAAATTCAAAATGAGCTTCAGTAAGTCTCATCAAAAACTTATTTAATTGTACCTTAGAAACTGCCGGAATAGATTAATATGTGATATGCTTGATTTGCTTGATGTTTTCTAACGTGTCCTTGGTATTTTTCCTTTGAAAAATACAAGAAACTTGATTAATGCAAAACCTTTTCTTTATCTGCTGGGGAGTCTGTTACTCCGACCTTCTCGAAGAATAGGTTATTTACATTTGCTGCGGAATCTATTATCTCGACCCGCTCGGAATATGTTCTATATTGACTCGGGAATCTATTATCTCGACCCGCTCGGAATATGTTCTATATTGGCTCGGGAATCTATTATCTCGACCCGCTCGGAATATGTTCTATATTGGCTCGGGAATCTATTACCTCGACCCGCTCGGAATATGTTCTATATTGGCTCGGGAGTCTATTATATTTCCCTGCTCAGGGATATGTCACGTAAGCCCAGTTCCGCACTGGCAATCTCAAAGCCCAGTTCCGCACTGGCAACATAAGCCCGACCAGCTCGGCACACCTAAGCCCAGCTCCGCACTGGCAATCTCAAAAGCCCAGTTCCGCACTGGCAACATAAGCCCGACCAGCTCGGCACACTTAAGCCCAGTTCCGCACTGGCAATCTCAAAGCCCAGTTCCGCACTGGCAACATAAGTCCGACCAGCTCGGCACACTTAAGCCCGACCTGCTCGGCACTCGTAAGCCCAGTTCCGCACTGGCCGCTAAGCCCGACCTGCTCGGCACTCATAAGCCCAGTTCCGCACTGGCCGCTAAGCCCGACCTGCTCGGCACTCGTAAGCCCAGTTCCGCACTGGCCGCTAAGCCCGACCAGCTCGGCACCAAAGTCCAGTTCCGCACTGGCACCTTATCGCGTAGCTCTTCTACGCACATATTAAGTCCAACCTTCGTTGGCACAGCTCGGCATATAAAGTCCAACCTTCGTTGGCACAGTTCGGCATATTAAGTCCAACCTTCGTTGGCACAGCTCGGCATACAAAGTCCAACATTCGTTGGCATATTTAAGTCTGACCTGCTCGGGAATCTATCATCCCGCTGAGGAATCTGTCGTATCCCGCTCTACTCGAGACCTTTCTACATCTCGCTGGGAAGCTTACTACCCCGCTTTGAGTGGGATTTTTATCTTGTCCTGCTCGGGAATCCGCTATTACAACTAGCGCTGCAGTCTATAGGTACAACCAGATCGGTCATTTCCGTCTACTCGGAGTATGTTATCTACTTTACCCAGGAATATGTTATCTACATTTATTGAATCCGTTCTCGGCTTGCTCGGGAATGCTATCGCTCTGCTCGGGAATATACATTACCCCGCTCTGCCCCCGACCTGCTCGAAGAATTTTTCTCTACTTATTGACTGTATCATCTCGATCAGCTCGGAATATTATCTTGCTATGAAGTCTATCATCGCTACCTGGGTGTCTATAGTCCCAACCAACGGCTACGGTTTTCCCCAGAAAGCACAAGTTTACGCCTCGGGTCCCGACCACTACTCTACAGTCCTATACTTCAATCCTTCGTCTAGAACTAGCGGCGGGGATACTCCTGATGCCCCCATAAACCACCTCGGGACCCGAGGACCGAGCAACGCGCTCCAAGCCAATTCCCCGACAACAGCTCGGGAATCACCCGAGGATCAGCACTACGCTATAGGCCCGATCTATGCTACTAAGTTCGGGAATGCTTCCCGAGCTCACTCTATATTTACCAAGCTCTTCCCGAGACCTCACTACCAGCTCGGGAGTGTCTTCGGGGGACCTTGTCCCGACATGTTAAAGCATTTCCTCAAAAGGCGGAGAACGTGGGGCGGATTATGCGGAAGACGTGCGCACGACCTCACTCACGTCTCGGCAGAACGTGCAAGCAAACCGCTTCATCTACCTAGCCCCTCTATAAATACCGCACAGGTTTGCTCTTTCAGGGGGATTCTCTCATTCTCACATACTTTTGCTCTCACAGCACATAATTCACCATCTTTTCTCTCTGGCACACCGCCTGACTTAGGCATCGGAGGGGCTTCGCCGGACTCACCTCCGGCGCCCACTGACCTGTGTTTATGGCTGCAGGAACCAAGGAGAAGCACTTTCCATCTTCTAGTGCCCGACGCCCGAGCTCCTTCTCCCGACGTGGTGGTGGCTCTTCGGCTGACAAAATTTGGCTACATCACATGTGTTATAATATTTTATGAATTTGTTACTGATATACTCCTTTTCGTTAGTTATAAAAAATTATAATCAGTTTTTAAATACAATAAATATAAAATTTCATATAATTTGTTTTCAATAATATGTTATTATTTCGTCTAAAAAATAAAGCAAACTAAATATTGGACGGATGAAGGAAATAAATATCAACAAACTATTGAGAAAAAATTATGATACAAGGGAAGAGGTTTAACCCGACTCACATTCCTCCCTAATCTTCAAGTAGAAAATTGAAGGAAAAATATTACAACTCGTTTCCTTTCATTATTCACCTACAAACATCATTTTACCTAAAATCGAAGTTATATCTATGTTCTATGTCAAGAACATATCTTAGGTATACGTGCTTTCAAAGTATTATAGACATGTTGAGTTGATATGAAGAAGTACGACATGACATAAAATTGAATGATAATGTGAAAAATCTTGAGAGTAAACAAGTTTATTATGTGAATATTTCTAAATATGGACATTTACCTGAGGAAAAAAGTTGATTTTGCTTGATTATTTGGAATTAGGAGCTAAAGAAGACTTGTGTTCAAATAATGGTCGATAATGTCATAGTATATGAGTGTTTTGGTCGACTTATGTGAATAGGATGATACTAATACTAGAATTATGTTGCTATGTTATCATGATTAGATAATAGAAGCAGAAATCGGTTGGGTTCTTCTCAGTAGCTGTATTTTCTCTATATTGTGATCAGGTACGTTCACTTTAGGATGGTGAAGATAATATTTGTGTTATGACGAAATTGTAGATGAACTAGTTGTATGAATGTGGATTGATGTGTGAATCTGAATTGAAATATAATTGTGAATGATGTGGTATTGGAATTGGTACTTGATGATATGTGACCTGACAGAAGCCAGTGATATTTATGATAGTGACTGAATATGATATTGAGACTGATATTTGATAGAAGGTCATCTGGAAAGAGTTAGTGGTGTGTTTATCTTGAAAGAATCACTGTGTCCATCTGAAAATAGGCAATAGCTTATCATTAGTTGGAGGATATAGCTTACTTTAAACGGTATAATAATGATGTGTATTTGGTTGATTGATAGATAATGTATGTAGTTGACTTCATTAATAAAATGAGGTTAATTTGACAATGAGACCCACGGAAAATATGATTTATTTGCTTTATAACTTTAAATCTTCTCCTCGAAACTTCAATTAACTTGGAAAAGAAAATCGAAACTACCGAAATATCAAAAAGTACAAATAAATATGGAATGCTATATTATTTTACAAAAATTAATTTTCAAATTTTATCTCACAATATTCCTGTAAAAATGGTTATGTTCACATTCATCATTTATACTAGAACTTCGATTAATTTATTAAACAATATCACTTTACTGCTTTCACATTTTCCATTTAATTAAAAAAATCACAGGTTTTTGGCAAAAAAGTAATTAATAGATATATGTTTATGTCAAAATTTTGAGATACATTAGAGTGTTTACGTATTTAGGGGAGGCTTCAAACAGAGGAGGTTCCGACTTTAAATGGACAGCATTGAAACATATTCAGATTAGCAATATAAAAAAAGGAATAATGAACTAAAAGGCACATTAAAAAAAGGAAGAATTTTAAAAGTAATTAAGTAAGTTAAAGAAAATAATATGCTATGTTGACTCAAAATTGAGACAGTTGTGGCGTTAGGCACTGGATGGTGGATCTGGTGAGTTCTGTTAATTTTTTTTGGGTCCACGTCGTGTTATTTGATATTTTTTTTGCTAAAATACTTAATTTTATGAGAAAAAAGATTAAGACATCTTCTAAAAGACAGGCATAAAAGTTTCCCGACAGCTTTCCTAGATTCGTTCAAACTTTGTCACTAGAGTTATTGAGAGTTTGATTTCTATCTATTGGGGTTAGTGTGACGATAGATTTGAGTATTATTTTTCGCGGTAGAATTATTATCATAGTCCAAATATATCATGTCTATGCTTTGAGAAGAGGATATTTCAGCACACGTATGATAGACCCAAATAGTTTTTAAAGGTAAGGATTATATGTTTATATATAATGTTGGGCTTAAATAATTATCAAATAGTTGTTAGATTATAAATAAAAAATTGCACTCATGAAAACAATCTAATTAAAGTAAAGGTTTTGTTCATACAAAACTCATAGTCATCCACTGGCCGAGTTGTGAGTTTTTAAAGCACCTGATTTCTGAGTTTCGAATAGTCCAATGTGATTTTTTCCCGATAAATTTAATAATATGTGATGCCTCCATAAACTATCTCGGGATCCGAGTACCGAGCAGCACGCTCCAAGCCCAACCCAGGACACTAAGCTCGGGAAGCGCCCGAGGACCTGTGCTATCAAGATCGGTGAATCGCCCGAGGAAGCACTCCAAGGTAGGGATTAGCGCGAGGCTTGACCACCAGTTCGAGAATGTTTCTCGAGGACCCTGTCCCGACGTACTGAAGAATCCCGCGTGGATACGTCTTTTCTTATTTAGAGGATTCAGAGACGATACGTATTTCCTTATTTAGAGGATCCAGGATGTCTTTCCTTGTTTATGCAACAAGATCCCCGAAGATCGCGAAGAAGATATCGCCGCCCGAGATCTCCGCCGAGATATGCTCATCTCAACATCCTAACCCCTCTATAAATACCAGGTATGGCTCATTCATTCAAGACACATTCACTCCTGCATTCACTTGCTCCTAGCACATATTCCTGCTCCCTTTTTCTCTCTAGAGCACTTGACTTAGGTATCGGAGGGGTTTCGCCGGACATACTTCCGACGCCCTCTAACCTGTTATTTGTGGTTGCAGACACTAAGGAGAAGCACTTTCCACCTTCCAGTGCCTGAAGCCCGACGTGGTGCCCGACGACCCGAGCCCGACCTCCCGACCTTACATTCCTGAGGTGGTATCAGCTCTTCGACTGGACAAAATTTGGCTACATCAATATGAAATATGAAGGATAATGCGTTGGTGGTGCCTAGAAAATACACATCTTGAAGTGTTAAAACTGAAAATAAATTAATAAACAAACAAAAGAGAAGACGACTTAATCAGTAAAGGTTCTATAATTACATTTTTTTGAAGAAAACGAGTATAGTACAAAAAACTGATTGCAATTTCAATAATTATAGTGCATAAGAAAATAATTCTAAAAAAATAGAATAAATGTATGTTGAAACACCGTGATATGATCAAGTAAAATATTAACGAGGACAATGAAAAATAGACTATTCTCTAAAATTACATGATCCAATAATTTGAGATATTTTTGACACAGAAATGAGATTTCAATCACTTGAAGAGGTTAATTTTGAATATCATGCTAATAAACTTGATAGACAAATTTCCTTATAACATTATAATGAAGTGCTCCAAGATAAAACAAATACCTCATATCAGAGCATCAATATCTTAAGTTTCTATAAGTGTCTATTTTTATATGGCCGGCCCTAAAATTTGACTACGCTTGAACCCTTTTGGTTCCCAAACAAATGGTTACCATTATTAGTAGATTATTATAAAACAACTTACAACATAGTCTTTCATAAGTAGTGATTGGGTTTTGAATATTTTTTAAAATAAATTGTATTATAAAATACCATCAGAGATGTACTTACTTTGACAATTATTGACCCTTTTTTTTTTCTTTCATCTACTGGTTGAAATACATCAGATGGATCTACATTATGTTGTAAATATTAAAGATTATGAATAATCCAGAATCATAAACATGTCAAATCACCAGATCTGAAAACTGAATCTGTAACCAAATGCGGAAGCGTACCTGTTAGGATAAAATTTATAAGTTTTGGTGATAACAAAAATAAGACAAGTTGCTATTGGACAATCGGTTGTCGCAGGAGTATATTTATCTACAGTAGCAAAGTCAGCAGTTGGAGTATTTGAGAATTCAGCAGTTGGGGTATTCAAGTGGTATTTCAGCAGTTGGAGTATTCGTGAGCAATCAGCAGATGGTGTTGTCTCGATCAGCGAGTACCGTTTTGAGTCTTCAGCGTGTTTTGCTAAGAAGTACTAAACGACAGCGTTTTGATAAGTTGGAACGACGTCGTGGAGTGCACAGTTTCGCATCAGCAGATGAAGTAATCAGCAGAAGCTTTCTTGAAGAAGTTCAGCAGTTGGTTAAGTATATTTGTTGGAGATTGCGATACGACAGCGTTTGGTTATGTTGGAACGACAGCGTTTTGATTGATTCAGCAGAAGCGTTCCCTTGACATATCAGCAGATGCTTTGTTTAAAGCATATCAGCAGACAGCTACAGTGACTTCAACCAGCAGATGCTTTACAAAGATAATAAAACGGCGTCACTTCAATAAGTTGACACGACATCGTTTTATCGCTTAAAAGAAATCAGCAGATGGAAAAACGCATATGCTTATCAGCAGGTGAATTCTTCCAAGCGTTTTTCCAGTCGTAGTTCTTGACAACGACGATGGATGTAAGTGCTGGTTATCAAAGTTATTTCAGGCGCAAGCTCAAAATGATTCAAATACGATCGTTTACTCTTAAGGAAAAGATTTGTAGGATCGTACAGTTGCCTGGAATTGAGGAGACAAGTTAGGTACTATTTTGGGTAAATAGTACAGTGTACAGAGGCCGTTTTTCCATGCTTGCACAAATATGGAAAGAAGACAAATTGGCTCTGTGGATGAGCAATTGACCTTGCAGTGGAGCAGGAATTACGGTGTACGATTTTGGCAGTAATTCAAACGGGATTCATTTTCCTTTGGAGAATTAATATGACTGTTGCAGTCGAAGCCTATAAATATCAGCAGCAGTGTTGAAGAAACATACTTCGCTTATTATCTATTGCTGTAACGCTGCCAAAATCTATACAGAGCTTTCACTTAGTTGATATCTTCAAAAGCTCAAAGACTCGAAGAACTTATCGTTTTGATCTTTGTTAGAAAAACATTCGAGTCAATCTTCTGGTTGTTCTTTGTTGAAACCAGAAGAAATTTACAGTCTCTAGATACGTGCTTTCATTGATATATTTGATAGAGTCTGTACCGAACTGTCTATTCAAAAAAGTTCGAAAAACGTTCAAAGCATTGTAAAAACCAGCACCTAAGTCTGCGTGAAGTGTTGTAAAGCGCTAGGAGTTCTCGTAGCTGCGGGTTACGGGATCGGGTGATTGTAGAAAGGCTACTCTCATCAAAGTCTTTTAGTGCTACCTTCCGAGGAGGAAGAAGGGGAGACGTAGGATATTGATATCCGAACTTCCAGAAACAAACTCTCGACTCAATCTCTTACTTACGCATTTATTTACTGTTGCGCATTGTTCATTGTTCACAAACCAATCAGCCTATTTCCGCACATATTTTGTTGGCTGAGAAGTTTGCATAAAACTGAGATCCAAACATTTTAAAAGATATTTGAAATAGAAAAATCGAAGGAGTTCATTCAACCCCCCCCCCCCTTCTGAACTCCTATTTGCTTAGTGATCCTATTTCCGGGACCATCAGTACCTGAAGCCATAGTGCTGAATTCCCTGAGAACGATTGGTTGATCTTCCAGATCTGAGCGTTCTTCGTTGAGAGCCCTTTTGTTTCTCTCAGAATCTTATTCTAGTAATGGGATTTAGAATAGGGAACGTGATACGCCAGATCTGGGGACCATACCATTAAATAGATAATTCATTGAATTATCTCCTGTAATTGCTGTTTCAGCCCATCATTAAAACAGTAATTATACTTTAGGCTCTACACATAAAAGGTCCATATCCAATTAGATACATTAAAGCCCAATAATCCAAAACCTTACTTGATCACTTTATTTCGGGCTTAACTTTATTAACAGCCCACAACATATAACCTCTCACATATGAGCCCATATAATAAATTGATCCAACAATCTCCCACTTGGGCTATATGTGTGACCTTGTGGTTATGTGTTGTGCAAAATAACCTTATGAGCTCAGAAATGCTGTATTACCGAAATGTATCTACTATCAATCTCGTCCATCAATTGTGTCAACACAGGATCAAAGCAGCTTTCGTTACATTCATCGTAACTCGACCCATCAATGTTCACATGTATCAAAACAACTTAACGACATAGATTGTGATATGGATGTGTAGCAGGGAAATTTCACGCAATGTGATCAACGTGCCTATTTCCAACTGGTCCACCCTTAAACTTTATTTGAGATCAAACTTTAAAATTATCAGAGTGTGAATGAAAATTCAAACTTTATTTCTGCAGAAAATATCCTTAAACAATAACCAAAAACCCGTACTATCACAAATAAACATATAATATGACAAAACTCCCACTAAAATGAATATCCTCAATTGACC
>KQ994471.1:169892-182536 GCA_001598015.1 Dorcoceras hygrometricum
CGAGGGTTCGGGCTGATGGGAGGCCTCGAAACTCAAAGTCTTGTGCCTTTGGGGCGACAGGTTCCTAGGTAGAACAGATAATATACTCCGAGTAGGTCAAAATGCCCGATTCCCAAGCTGGTTGTACTTAACAGTTTGCGACAAATTGCTGAGCCAGACAAGATAAGACTC
Organism: Dorcoceras hygrometricum; assembly: GCA_001598015.1. Taxonomy (NCBI): domain Eukaryota; kingdom Viridiplantae; phylum Streptophyta; class Magnoliopsida; order Lamiales; family Gesneriaceae; genus Dorcoceras; species Dorcoceras hygrometricum. Next base: position 170,064 of record KQ994471.1, read on the forward strand.
CAGAGCAGGGTGTGAGCAAGGTAGGCAAGAGATTCCCGAGCAGGTCGATACAAGATCCCTCAGCGGGATATAATAAATCCTCGAGTAGTAAATAATGAATGCCCGCGCAGAGCGGGATTAAAGATTCCAGAGCAAATAAATATGGACGTGCTCCCGAGCCGATCGGGTCGACCTGTGCTAAAGCATAATTTTCATAATGTATTCACAGAGTAAGACAACCACTGACCTTGTTTTAACTTGTCTGTAAGCGAGCTGCAATCTCGGACGAAGGTTGTGATTTGACCGAGCGAAGAGTAGGCAAAGTGACGCGATCCCGCATAAGATATTCCAGGTCGAGAGTCGCACTTGTGCTAGCTCGGTAGGTCGGGAGAAGCGTTACCCGACTGGGTAGGTCGGGGTGCACAACAAATATGTGCTGCTAGTTTCTCCGATGCCCTGAGCTCCAGTCCTCTTGGGTGGGCGTCTTGTATTCCTTCTTCAATCGTTTCCCACATACAGCGCCAATTGATGTAGCCAAATTTTGTCAGCCGAAGAGCCAACACCACCTCGGCGGGAGAGAGAGTTCGGGCGTCGGATACCACGTCGGGCACTAGAAGGTGGAAAGGGCTTCTCCTTGATGCCTGCAACAACAAACACAGGTCAGAGGGCTCCGGAAGTGTGTCCGGCGAAGCCCCTCCGATGCCTAAGTCAGGCAGTGCGCGAGAGAGAAAATATGTGCTGTGAGAGCAAGTGAATGAGAGAATGAAAAAGTCCCTTTGAATGAGAACATACCTGGTATTTATAGAGGGGCTAGGCGGTTGAGATAAGCATATCTCGACGGAGATCTCGGGCGAGCGAGATATTCTCCATAATCTTCGGAAAGATCTTCCGCGATCCTCGGAAATTTTGTTGGCCAAATAAGGAAATTCGAATCGTCTATGGATCCTTCAAATAAGGAAAGTGTATCCGCCTGCATAAGGAAAGACATGTGCAATATGGAATCTTCCTCACATCGGGACATGGTCCTCGGGCGACTCCCGAGCTGTTGGCATGCGTCGGGGTCTTCGGGTGAACGGCTCGGTCCTCGGGTCCCGAGGTGGTCATGGGGGGCATCAGGAGTATCCCCGCCGCGAGTCCTAGATGAAGAATTGAAGTATAGGACTGTAGAGTAGTGGTCGGGACTCGAGGCGTAATCTTGTGCTTTCTGGGGAAAAACGCAGCCGTTGGTCGGGACAGGTCCTAGCCCGATATTCTCCTTGATGATTAGGGTTCCCGAGATGGTAAGTCATAGTTTGCCGGACTTAGTGTGCCAACGAAGGTTGGACTTTTGAGGTCGAGGTGGTCGGACTTTGTGCCAACGAAGGTTGGACTTTATATGCCGAGCTGTGCCAACGAAGGTTGGACTTTATATGCTGAACTGTGCCAACGAAGGTTGGACTTTAAATGCCGAACTGTGCCAACGAAGGTTGGACTTTATATGCTGAACTGTGCCAACGAAGGTTGGACTTTATATGCCGAACTGGTCGGGCTGAGTGGCCAGTGCGGAATTGGACTTATGTATTTGCGTAGAAGAGCTACGCGTAAATGGTCAGTGCGGAACTGGACTTCGATTGCCGAGCTGGTCGGGCTTAGGGGCCAGTGCGAAACTGGACTTTGATTGCCGAGGCAGAGTTTGGGTACCTCAAGTGGATGGTTTAAGAGCTGAACTATTGAAAGAAGCTCATACAGCTCCATATTCAGTACATCCCGGAAGCACGAAAATGTACAAGGACCTCCAGCAGTTGTATTGGTGGCCAGGAATGAAAAGGGATGTTGCAAGATTCGTAGCTGAATGTTTAACATGTCAGCTGGTGAAGGCGGAACATCAAAGACCAGCAGGCTTGTTGAAGCCACTGCCGATTCCTGAATGGAAGTGGGAATGTATACCGATGGATTTTGTAACTGGTCTGCCAAGAACAGTACAAGGATATAACTCTATTTGGGTTATAATTGATAGGCTCACTAAGTCTGCCCATTTCTTGCCAGTTAAAACGACCTATGAGGTGAGCAGGTATGCTGAATTGTATGTTAAAGAAATAGTGAGGCTTCATGGTGTTCCAATTTCCATTGTATCAGATAGAGATCCCAAGTTTACATCAGCTTTTTGGAAGAGTCTACATAAAGCTATGGGTACGAAATTGACATTCAGCACTGCGTTTCACCCACAAACTGATGGACAATCGGAAAGGGTGATTCAAATTTTAGAAGATTTGCTCAGAGCATGCATTGTAGATTTTTCAGCAGGATGGGATATGAGTTTGCCGCTGATAGAGTTTGCCTACAACAATAGTTTCCAAGCTTCAATTCAAATGGCCCCATACGAAGCTTTGTATGGTAGGAAGTGTAGAACACCACTTCACTGGGATGAAGTTGGTGAAAGAGCTGGTTTAGGACCTGATGTAGTGGAGCAAACAGCACCCTTCGAGATTTTAGAGAAGGTAGGAACGCTCGCCTATCGACTGGCGCTGCCTCCACAAATGTCAGCAGTGCATAATGTTTTTCACGTATCAGCACTGAGGAAATATGTTCCCCACCCTTCGCATGTGCTAAGTTATGAGCCAATCCAATTAGCTCCAGATTTAAGCTACGAAGAGCGACCAGAAAGAATTCTCCTCCGAGAAATTAGAAGATTAAGAAACCGTAGCATTCCTATGGTTAAGATACAATGGTCCAATCAGTCGGAGCGAGAAGCAACATGGGAAACAGAAGCTGATATGCTAAGTCTTTACCCATATTTATTCGGTACGTAAATTTCGAGGACGAAATTTCAATAAGGAGGGTAGAGTTGTAACGCCCCAAAATCCTTAGGACCATATTTATGCATTTCATAAATCATGTGGGCCATTTTGGCAATTTTAAATATCATGTATCTGCTGATTTATTCATTCTAGCAGGTAAGATTTGCGCTACGGCTGATTTCAGCAGGTAACTCCAAGTAGCGATGCACGAACTGATTTTAAAGCAATTGAAAAATGTTTTAAGGAGGTGAAATGATTTCTTTAAAAGAAGGTTTGGTGTTTTACAAATTAAAATGATATGAGGGGAATTTTTACTAAATTTTGAAGGTGTGTCATGCTTGATTTCTCAAGTAGCTTGCCACTAATCCCTTTTATATAAAAACCTGTTTTCAAAGTAAGACTTTCATCATTTGCAAAGAAAAGTTTAAAGTGTTCTTTAAAGGAATTTAAGAAAGGATCGTGTGTTGCTCAAAGGGAGGATTCCTGCAGGAAATTTGCTGTTGTTGCAAAGCTTCATCAAGGCACGTAAAAGCTGATCTTTTCTACACCATTTAAAGCATATATTGTGTTTTAATGGATCTGCTTGCCTGTATATTACTGATATATTGAAAGTTCATGTTTGAAATGATTTAGACATGATAAGGAAAGAAAGATGGGTTCGAAAATGATGTTTTGATGTTTATGATGCATCCAGTTTGTTTTTCAGAAAGTTTATGAAGTTTATGTGTACTGAGGGTTCGAATTCATTCCCAGAAAAGTTATGAAAGTTCTTCTTGCAGTAGCTGTAATATTAGAATTGGATAACTGTGTAATTTGTAGTTGCTGGTCGAATCATTGGTATGGTTTGATAGGCAACAGCTGATGGCATCGTTGTTGTTTTGATATTACAGATGAAAAGTTAAGTATTCAGCAGCTGTATCTACTTGTTAAGATTCAGCAGCTGTATGTTTTAGCGTTTACGAATGTTCTTCCTGTAGTTGTAATGTCGAAATTTGATGAGTTCGTAATCAGTAGTTGCTAGTTGAATCAGTATAAAGTCTGGTTTAATAGGCGACGGCTGGTAGCAAAATCATTGTTTTGATATTACAAGCGTCTTCGTAAAATTCAGCAGATGCACTGTTCATCAGCAGATGCGTCTTTCTTTATTAGTATCAGCAGTTGTTTTCCTTTGATTAGGAATCAGCAGCTGCATTGTGACTTTAAATTTAGCAGTTGCTTTAATTTCAAGTACTGTTCATTTCAGCTGGTACTAGTCTTGCGACTGGTACTATTCATTTATATAATCGTGTTAGCACTTTTCCTTGCGATTGATTGGTGTGCTAACGACGTCGTTCCATTTAGTTATACAAAGATCAGCAGGTAGTTTTGTATTCGTCTGCTGATCACTTTAACGACACCGTTTCACTTTATACAAAGATCGGCAGGTAGTTTCGTATTCGTCTGCTGATCACCCCAACGACATCGTTTCATTTTACATTTATTCTTGCGACTGGATTCTTATGCGTTGCGTCTGGTACTGTTCACCAGCAGATGTATTTCATTTCATTTCAGCAGGTATTAGTCTTGCGACTGGTACTATTCATTGCGACTGGTTTTTCTTTCAATCAGTCCAGTTTAAACGATATGTTGTTGAATTCAATACTCAGTAAAAGTTTTAAAATGGGAAGCAAATGTTTTAAATGATGGAACCCGATGTTTTACAGAAATGTTTAAAGAAAGATTGTTAAGGAACGAAAGATGTTTTAGATTATGGCATAGATAGTTAAGGTCACCAAGGAGAAGGGTGAGCAGTTGTCTAGATGTCGACTGCCCTTTCATATGAGCTATATGCTAAAGCTGATATCGGGAGTCATTTTGATCAAAGTGCAAATTGGACCACATAGAACTTATATGCCATGATCAACTGAAAATGAAATTGAAAGAAATGAGAAGCTGGGCTATTTTCCCCTGTTTCTGCCATTGAAATGTTTATGAAAATGATATTGTATATTGAAGCTCCTTAACATATGCATTATACAGATGTCTGCCTGCGTTTAATGAAATTGTTACTACTCAGATTTTACTTGCTGAGCCTTTAGGCTCACTAGCTTTTAAAATGGTGCAGGTACGACAGCCGATGGAGGAACAGCAGGTGGAACTTGAATCAGCAGATGGGTGGCGTTGTGTTTATCCAAGGCCTACGTTTTCCGTGTCATAGTTGTATTGTTTTGATTAGGTTGTGCTGTATTAATTCAGTAGCAATGGTTGTATATTTATATCGAATAGCAGCTGTTGTAAACCGCAATTGCAAAGTTATATGAAATACCCTGTTTTCCGCAAAAGTTTTTAGCAGTAGCGCGCAAATTTGAGTACCTGCTGATCTTCGTATTGTTTTGTGTCTTGTTTCCTTTGAGTTATAAGAAATGCAGCTTATAACAATTTATCATTTAGCCCTTCTTTTATTCGAAAATTTTGTTTACCCCAATTCTCGTGGCCCCGTTGGGTTTGGGTGTCACAACATGGTATCAGAGCGACGTTCCTGAGATAAACACATGCACCATCATCTGGATCAAAGTTCATCGTCTGTTCTTCTAAGTTATGAGTTTATTTTCAGAGCATTGTCTTTTATTTTAGCATGTTCTGATTTATGCATATGGTGGATTATGGGCTATAGAATATAGAATGTCAGGAAGAGGACGAGGAAGAACTAGAAGCAGTATTCCTCTAGAAGAAATGGAGAGTGATAACAATGCTAACATCGCTCAGCTATTAAGAATGCTGGTAGAACAAAATAACAGTAGAGGCAATGGCCATTCTTCCAGCAGTAGGGGACCAAGTCACGATGATCCCCAAGAGAAATTTAGGCGCCAGAAGCCTAAGGAATTTAGTGGAACTACTGATCCATTAGTTGCAGAGAGTTGGATCAAATCCATGGAGGTTATTTTCGAGTACCTCCAACTGTCTGATTTAGATAGGCCAAGGTGCGCTATCTACATGCTAAGGGATGATGCAAAGATCTGGTGGGAAGGAGTTAAGATGTCTGTGGATCTGCTGAACCTCACCTGGGCAGATTTCAAGCGAGTATTCTATGAGCAATACTTCACAGCGGGGAAAAGATCTGAACTGAAGAGGGAATTTTTGACCCTCATGCAAGGGAGTTTAACCGTACAAGAGTATGTGCGGACATTTGAAAGAGGGTGCTATTTTGTGCCACTGATAGGAAGTGACCCAGAGGAGAAATTGAGTCACTTCATAGAAGGATTGAAACCAATGTTCAAGATGAATGTGAGGCTGTCAGTGCCAAGGACTTACAGGGAAGCAGTGGATAGATCCCTGCAAATAGAAAGAGATTGGAAAGATCTCGATGAAGAGAGGCAGCAAAAGAGACAGGCCTTTCAACAGAAGGATCAAAGGTCATTCAAGAAACAAAGCAAGAACCAGCAGAGGCCTCAGGAGCAAAAGCCTCTACAAATTCAACCTATAAGCTCCGTTCCTGCTGGTAGTAATAGGCCATTATGTCCTAAGTGTCAAAAGCCTCATTTGGGACAATGCAGGCAAAGTGCAAATTGGACCACATAGAACTTATATGCCATGATCAACTGAAAATGAAATTGAAAGAAATGAGAAGCTGGGCTATTTTCCCCTGTTTCTGCCATTGAAATGTTTATGAAAATGATATTGTATATTGAAGCTCCTTAACATATGCATTATACAGATGTCTGCCTGCGTTTAATGAAATTGTTACTACTCAGATTTTACTTGCTGAGCCTTTAGGCTCACTAGCTTTTAAAATGGTGCAGGTACGACAGCCGATGGAGGAACAGCAGGTGGAACTTGAATCAGCAGATGGGTGGCGTTGTGTTTATCCAAGGCCTACGTTTTCCGTGTCATAGTTGTATTGTTTTGATTAGGTTGTGCTGTATTAATTCAGTAGCAATGGTTGTATATTTATATCGAATAGCAGCTGTTGTAAACCGCAATTGCAAAGTTATATGAAATACCCTGTTTTCCGCAAAAGTTTTTAGCAGTAGCTCGCAAATTTGAGTACCTGCTGATCTTCGTATTGTTTTGTGTCTTGTTTCCTTTGAGTTATAAGAAATGCAGCTTATAACAATTTATCATTTAGCCCTTCTTTTATTCGAAAATTTTGTTTACCCCAATTCTCGTGGCCCCGTTGGGTTTGGGTGTCACATGGCCAGTGCGGAATTGGGCTTATGTAGTGGCCAGTGCGGAACTGGACTTAGAGTGACATATCCCTGAGCAGGGTAATATAATAGACTCCCGAGCAGATCAATGTAAGACTCCGATGCAGGATAAAATAATAAAGCCAAATGAGAAATTCCAGAGCTGGGTAAGATAATAGAGCCCTGAGCAGAGCCAGATTAATATTTCTCCAAGCAAGGTACGGTAATAGGTTCCCGAGCTTGACGTAATAAATTTCCGAGCAAATAAAAGTAGCACCTTCCCGAGCAGGTCGTATTCCATTCCCGAGCATAGCGGGACAAAATTTCCCAACAGGATATAGTAGATTCCCGAGCAGAGCAGGGTAAGAGAGTCCAGAGCAAATATGTATATAACATGCTCCCGAGCAAAGTATAAGGAATTCCCGAGCCGAACGGGACAAACTTTTCCAGTAGGATATAATAAATTCCCGTACCAAGTACAATAGGTTCCCGAGCATGATGTGATATTCCCGAGCAGAGCGGGATAAAGGATTCCAGAGTAAATAAAGATTGACGTATCCCCGAGTAGGTCGAGATAATGGATTTCACAATAACATGTTCTCGAGCAGGTATACTTGTGCTAAAACATAATTTTTCGCAAAGTAACACAAGAATGAAGTATTTACTAACCTTAGTTCTTCACGTTTATAGACGAACTACAATCTCAGGCGACACTCTTTGCGCTTCTTTGTTCGCGACGAAGACGCATCGGGATGATCGGCCCCTTGGTCGGAGGGCTAAGACTTGTTCTTCAGTCATCCACTTGGTTATTCGGGTTGTCAAGAGTCCCCGAGACTCGAGGTCTCGGGTCTTTGGAGTAACAACTTCCAGGCAGAGCAGATGATATACTCCAAGTAGGTAGAGACGACATGTTTCGAAGCCGGTTGTACTTGCAGATGGCGACGCTAGTCGAAATACATGTTCCCGATCAGTGCAAGATAAGACTCCCTAGCAGGGTATAATAACCTTCCGAGCAGAATAAACGACCGAGCAAGATGTACTTAGCTCCCGAGCAGGACAGATTCCCAAGCTGATCGAGATGATCCAATCCACAGCAAATAGAGAAAAACTTTCCGAGCAGGTTGAGGTATCACATTTCACAGTAAGTAGAGAAGGTTCGTCCGAGCAGGTCGAAATATCCGATCACACAGAAAATAAAGAAAATTTGCCCGAGCAGTTCGAGGCAGTAGATTATGGAGCAGATAAAGACCAACACATCCCCGAGCAGGTCGAGGCGATGAATTCCGGAGTAGGTGAAAAAGAACACACCCCCGAGCAGGTCGAGGTGATTCGTGCTAAAGCATAGTTTTTCATACAGTAATGTGTTAGAAAGTAAAACAACAACTGACCTTAGTTTAACACGCTTGTCGATGAACTACAATCTTAGGCGACGATTTCTTTTTGCACATCTTCGTTCCCGACGAGGACTCGGGCTGTTGGGAGGATCGCCCTCTTAGTTGCGGGGCCAAGACCCGTTATTCAGCCATCCACTTGGCTACTCAGGCTGTAGGGAGGCCTCGACACTCGAGAACCGGGGTCTTTGGGGATAACAGATTCCTAGGCCGAGTGTGAGCAAGGGTGTGAGCAAGGCAGACAAGAGATTCCTGAGCAGGGATTCTAGAATCCCGAGCAGGTCGATACAGGATCCCCCAGTCGGATATAATAAACCTTCGAGCAGTAAATAATGAATGCCCGCACAGAGCGAGATTAAAGATTCCAGAGCAAACAAAGATGGACATGCTCCCGAGCCGATCGGGTCGACCTGTGCTAAAGCATAATTTTCATAATGTATTCACAAAGTAAGACAACCACTGACCTTGTTTTAACTTGTCTATAAGCGAGCTGCAATCTCGGACGAAGGTTGTGATGTGACCGAGCGAAGAGTAGGCAAAGTGACGCGATCCCGCATAAGATATTCCAGGTCGAGAGTCGCACTTGTGCTAGCTCGGTAGGTCGGGAGAAGCGTTACCCGACTGGGTAGGTCGGGGTGCACAACAAATATGTGCTGCTAGTTTCTCCGATGCCCTGAGCTCCAGTCCTCTTGGGTGGGCGTCTTGTATTCCTTCTTCAATCGTTTCCCACATACAGCGCCAATTGATGTAGCCAAATTTTGTCAGCCGAAGAGCCAACACCACCTCGGCGGGAGAGAGAGTTCGGGCGTCGGATACCACGTCGATCGTCGGGCACTAGAAGGTGGAAAGGGCTTCTCCTTGATGCTTGCAACAACAAACACAGGTCAGAGGGCGCCGAAAGTGTGTCCGACGAAGCCCCTCCGATGCCTAAGTCAAACCTCGAGCCCTACAAGATATGGCCCCCGAGCAGGGTATGAGCCAGACAGACAAGAGATCCCCGAGCAGGCTGATACAATAGATTCCCGGGCCTTGGTAATAATCCTCCCACGAAGGGATAATAAGTTCCCGAGTGAGGATAATAAACTCCCCAAGCAGAGCGCAGAATAATTCCTCGAGCGGAGCGATACAGAATCTCTATGCAGGATATAGTACACCCTCGAGCAAGACATAATAAATTCCCGAGATAATAGCAAATAAATGCCCCAGTCAAAAAACTAACGTATTCCCGAATCGGTCGAGGTGATATATTGCTCGGTAAATACATATCAAACATTTCCCCGAGCAAATCGAGTTGTCCTGCGCTAAAACACAGTTTCTCTAAAGCAAAGTATTTTACGGGGTAAGATAACTGTTATCCTTGGTTTAACTTGTCCGCACGCGGGCCATAATCTCGGGCGAAGAGGGTTCCCAGTGATATGCGATCTCTCGTAAGATACTCCAGGTCAGGAGCCGCCCTTATGCTAGCTCCGTAGGTCGGGGGTCCACTCCGCCAGCAGTATCCTGCGTATGCGTACCCAAGCCAAAGTGGTGGAATGTACCTGTCTAGGTAGTTATGAATTTGCGCGGACCTGGCATGTTCCCTCGTCTGACACTAAGTTGCTTGTGCAGGGTCAAACTGATGCGCTCCACGCTTTTGAGTTGGGGCGCCGCTGGTTATACTACCGGAATAATCAAGACCCGAGCGCTGCTAGTTTCTCCGGTATCCCGAGCTCTAATCCCTTTAAGTGGTGTTTTGTTCTCCTTCTTCAACGTTTCCCACAGACGGCGCCAATTGATGTAGCCCAATATCTCAGCCGAAGAGCTGGCACCACGTCGAGGAGCTCGGGCGTCGGGTCATCGAGAGGCCGTTGTCGCGTGTAGGGACTCAAATAATAGCTTGCGCCCCGCATCAGTACCTGCGGCCACAAACACTAGGTCAGAGGGCGCCGGAAGTGTGTCCAGCGTAGCCCCTCCGATGCCTAAGTCAGGCAGTGTGCGAGAGAAATATGCTGTGAGAGAGAATGAGTGAGAAAAATCCGAGACAGCGTAATGTGAGGCATACCTGGTATTTATAGAGGGGCTAGGTAGATGAAGCGATTAGCTTGCACGTTCTGCCAAAACGTGGGTGAGGTCGTGCGCACGTCTTCCGCATAATCCGGCCCACGTTCTCCGCCTTTTGCGGAAGTGCTTTAACACGTCGGGACAGTAAGCTCGGGAAGTATACCCGAACTGGAAGAGAGTCCTCGGGAAGCACTCCCGAGCTCTAGTAGCGTAGGTCGAGCCTATAGCATGGTGCTGATCCTCGAGAGACTCCCGAGCTATGCCTGTGTCGAGGTCATGGATGAGTTGTTCTATCATCGGGTCCCGAGGTGGTTATGGGGGGCATCATATTCCATGCATCTTGGTTAAAATTCTACAGCTCATGGTTCATGATTTGTACATACCTATAAAAAGAAGTAGCACTTCTTTAATATAAATTTAAGAGCATATTTAAATATTAGGGGATACTATAAAGAGCTCTATAAATGTGTAACAATGTTTGAAGAAATAATATGATCATATTTTGAAGTCGAAAAATTGTACAAAAATGTGTGTGCGTAAATCTTTTTTATTTTTAGATCCCTATATTAATTTCGTGTGCGTAAGTATTGTTTATTTTTAAATCCCTAGCTATATTGGTCTATGTCGATTTCGGTCATCTAATTGGTGAAACTTAGTGTAAAATTATCGTGTTTGGACATTCGACTTTGATTTATGCGGATGTGTTGCTTACGGATGTTGAATGTCAGATATATCAGTAAAATCTCATGATATTATATGCATGTCAACGCTCTGGTGCGAGTCGAGATCGGGTTTATCATTCTCATATCTATCCCTAAATAAAGCGAAGATTTCAGATCAATCCCCATGAGAATTGGATGGAGACGGGAACCCTCGGAAATTATCATTCCTATCTACACTACATGCAACAAAATTTGAACTACATGGGGGTAAAAAAATTACAGAGAGGAGATCACTAGGGAAGAATATACGTTCGTCCTCCAGTTGCAGGTCTTCCTTATGTGGTTTATGAATTACAGTAAATTGAAATTTGAGGAATCAAATAATTAAAGCCTTATTTAGGCCAATCTAGAGGACTGTTCTTGAAAAAAAAAAATCTTCAAGCAGAGTGGACTCGTTTTCTTTACCAAAACAAGAAAGTGGTGAAAGTTTATGTTGTTTTCTTTTTAACCAGAATCATAAATTTGAGGAATCGAAAATTATTAAGTGAATTTGAAGTCGAATAACGTCGATTTTGTCGGTCGTCTACGTTTATGTATGGGATATTCTATTTTTTTTCACATGTTTTTTTCATAATTCGCATTTTGAAAAGTTTAGAATGCTGACGAAGATATCGATGTGAACATGATTCCTCCGACAAATTTTTTTCACGTAGGATCCAATACATACGTATATATATATAGTGTGTGTGTCTGTGTGTGTGGAAGGACTTTAATGCCAAGAAAACGAATTATGACGACGACTGGACGTGAACGAATTTGTCTTCACTTTCTCCGGAAAAAAATATAAAACGAATTTGTCTTCACTTTCTCAAGAAAAAAATATAATGAAACGGTGTGGAGTGTCCCCAGGGGCACAAACGAATTAGTAAGACCTGGGATGATGTAGGAGTAACTTCCCCGGTTTCACGGGTTCGATTCTCGTGTGGAGCATATTCCCCACTGAAATATTGTGGGGGTATGCTCTGGGAGTTAGTCCGTTATATGGGCCCTCTCCCCCGGACCCCTGCCTACTCGTGCATATCCCTCTATTTACCAAACTGTATAGGTCAAGAGACCTCTGACCTATATAGGGGTTAACCCATTAATGAATTAACTTTCCTTGAAAACGGTGTGGTGTTCATAAACATGGGCACCATATAACATTTTGTTATATATAATTGAGAGCATCTATTTTACAAATATGATATTTTAAAATTTGTTTAAAAAATGTATTTTCAAGTACTTTCAATGTTTTATTTTATATATATACCATCTTTTAGTCAGATGCTCGTTCATCCAAAGTTGTTAAATAGAGTCTTTTGGGTCACAAGCGAGTTGGTAAAACTTAAAATGATGTAGGAATATCTTCTCCGACTTCACGGGTTCGATTCTCGTGTGGAGCATATTCCCCACTGAAATATT
>KQ994471.1:182697-254313 GCA_001598015.1 Dorcoceras hygrometricum
ATGGATCAAGAGATCTCTGAACCTATATAGTGACATTAATCCTATTGATATGTTACTCTTTTAGAACGAGGTTGTTAAAAATACTAGGAAAGAGTAAAGATTTATGTTATTTCTTTTTCAAAGAATTATTTGAGAGGCTCTAATAATAGAATTATTATCCATTTCTGATCAAACCAATACATATTAAAATTTCAAAAAATAAGCAAAAAATATATATATATATATAAAATAAAACGATAGCAAATATAATCATACGTAATTGTCTCAGCTGTCGCTAGAATTGATTTGGATACTTTCTCCTCATCAAACTCATGAACGTACGTCAATCAAATTACTTAATTAATTTGCAATAAACATTTCTAACTAAATTTTAATTGCTCGTAGCTTTCGGTTTCACTTTTTCCCCACCAAGAAATATTGTCTACACATTACCACACTCAACATCGCCTTAAAAGGCCTAATTACACCAATGTTATTTAATTATTTCTTTAATCAGTTTTTTAATTATAAGTGATAATAGTTTCCTTCATAGTCAATTTCATTATGGTCCCTACTCTTTTTTCTCATTCTGTCGGTAGAATTGGGGATTCAACATGAATTTATATGGTGATAATTAATAATAATAAAACGATTATGACATTTTTGTTTTTTCTAATCTTTTGCTAACAACTAATTAATTCGATGGTCCAATTACAAGTTTGATATCGCAGCAAGGGAAATTTATTAATTTGTCAATTACACGTATACAATTGATTGGTATTTAATATTTATATAGTACAGAAATAAAACGGGGAAGGGGTTCAATATTATATAAATTAATAATTGTTGAAAAGTAAGACAAAAAATGATACTTAAACAGGTGGCAGCTGTCTAATAATGTATGTGTAATTTAAACTTATTTTTTCAATATATTTAAGCAGGGCATGTGAGGAGCTTTAAGTAGTATTTAATCAACGCCCAAATTTTTTTAGGAAATTAATGCCCAATTTGATGTCACATTTTAGGAAATACATGGGTTTTATCTGGAAATATATCATGTCTTACTTTCGATTAAAATAAAACTTGGATAATCAGAACAAAAACTGAAACAATTTTCAAAATATCTCTTTCAATTTTATGAGAATAAAAAAGGTTAAGAAACCATGCCCCCCTGAATATTTAAATTAAAAACTCCCCCTGAAATAGATAAGAGATTTCCGGTTTTCAAAAAAAAAAAAACATTTGTAAAAGTTGACAAATTAGAGAAAAAAGAATGCACGAGATGAGTTTTAAAAACAATCATGCGCTAGTGAAAACATTTAAAATACTTAAAAGATTTTGTAGCACAGATAGAACTTCCACAAACAAAACAGATTTGGACAAAAACAAGTTGAGCACGAGATTTTTTAAAACTGAACAAGTGCTACTTATTTTGCCAATTTAGAGATTAAGAGCTAACTAATAATTGAATTAACATAATCTCTTATGGACCACCGGTTTTCGTGGATCGAAATACAACATTAAAAACAACAACACAGATTGCATGCCTTTAAAACATTTGAAAAACAGCACGTAAAGCAAATACCAGCTCCCACCTAAGCTGGTACCAGATCGAGCCTAAGCTGGCTGAACCAGCTCAGAGAAAAACTGTGCGATCTGATCTGTGAAAACTTGAGCTGCAATAGCTCGGGTTCTTGAAAGGTTTGATAACCGAGAAGTATATCAGGTAAGATAAAAAATCATGCGAAAACAACATGAACTACCCTCTGAAATTGAAAGCTATTTAAAGACAGTTTAATTAATGTATGCGTGAATGCTATATGCAGAAAGCTGTAAAGAAAATTACGCTGCGATTTGTTTATGAAAGTTTGGAGCTAAATCTCCTACGTCGCCCCTTCTTCCACACAGGAAGGATCCACTAGAAAATTTGATCTCACACCTCGTGTACAGACCCGATTCAACAGCCCTCAAGCTGTGAGAACTCCTAGTCACAAATGCACATCAGCTCACAACCTGTGTGTCTAACTAACCAAGAAACACTTCTTTAACGTCTCAGTGAGAAAAGACCACAACAGGAACTTGTTTAACGTCTTTGTTCAAAGACTACTAGGAAATTGATTGTGTTTGTGGTTTTGATTCACTCGGCTAATCTAATCAGCTCATCTCTCGAATGTGAGTGAATTGTGTGAAAAATTACAGTGTAAGTTCACTCTCTCTTTTTATTTCTCACACACTAGGAAGTGCTTCACTGAACTGTGTAGTTGACTAGAATAACTCATTGAAGATCACGGCTGTATGCACCAGCTCACACCTGGACACTAAACCAGCTTGCACATTAGCTGTCACCTGAGTGTGCAAGCTTGCGACTTGCACTGCTCTCTGTTTTCTGTTTTGTGCATTACTGCACTTGTCTTCTGTTATCGCTCTCGTATGCATATGCATATTGTGCAGTCCACTCTTATGCAGTATATAAAGCCTCTGATCTGATATAATCGTTGGACACAAAGTTGTAGCCGTTGTAAAGGCTTCTGTAAATTTATGACAATGTTGTACCTTGTGTACTTTATCATTTAATTTGTTGCAGGCTTTGTAGACTTTGAACTCTCTTCAATAAATATTCTGCAGCTATTGCTGACTTTGAGCTCTGTAAATCTTGTACCTGATATGGACATGACGAAAAAATCAGTTTGAACTATATTCATCCAATCTTCACATAGCCTATGTTCAAACTGCTTTGTTCGTCTGATAGCTTCTGCTTATCTATTCTATGAGCTGCTTGTATTAAACTTCTCTTTCTGATCTTGAGCTGATATTCACTTGAATATTGTTCTGTACTTCTCTAATCTGCCCTCTGAGCTGTTCTAATCTGCTTGCAAAGCTCTAATCTGATTTTGTACACTGTGAGTTCTAAGCTGGTCTCCCAGCTGTTCTTTTCCCTCAGCTGGTCTTTGAGCTGGTTGCTCCCAGTTGGTCTCTTCTTTGATTATGTGGACTTGCTTGTGATCTTCTTCCACGACGGCATCCAAGAGTTTGTGATCTTCTAGGATATCCTCAGAATTTAAGGTTCCTCCTTGATCTCCGTGATCGAATGTATCTAACAGTATGTGATCTTCTACACTTAACAAATATTGCACCAGTTATTGTATCCCTTCTTCTTTGGATCATCTAATCTCATCTGTTCTTCATCTGGTCTGATTCTGCGCTTGAACACTAAACCGATATACTCCTGAGCTGAACTGATCTGATCACCGAGTACTGTTACGTTCTATGCTGATCTTGCTCTGAGTTGGTCTAGCTTGGGTGGTTGCTGGTGGACCAGCTTAGCGATCATTTGCTTCTCATATGTTCTAATCTGTTCAACTGAAAGCTGAACTCTGATCTGCACTTGATCGCTGAGCTAAACTCTTTAAGTTGAACTTGATCACTGTTGCACTCTGTGCTGATCTGATCCTGCTCTTGCTCCAAGCTGGTGAACCAGCTTGGTTGTCCTATGCTGCTATCTGGTTATCCTCCGCTGGACCAGCTCGGGCTTCCCCTCACTGTACCAGCTTAGATATCCTTTACTAGACCAGTTTGAGCGTCCCCTCACTGTTCTAGCTTGGACATCTTCTCAATCTGCACTTGGTTCCACGCTATCAGCTTGCAGCTGTTCTGATATAGTTCTCATCTTCTTCGCATAGCTGATCTGCTATAGTGCTTTGTTCTGATCTGAATCAGCTTAGACGTGAACTAGTTCTCGCAAAGACCTGCACGCATAATTAAAACTGTTAGAAACATATCAACAGGTTTTATGTTGATCAATATTTTCGCCCTTGTTCATTAGTTCAAGGAATTGAAAATTTCATTGTGATCTCAAACAGATAAGCCCACAACCGAAAGATTATGATATCACAATGTTCTTTTCTCACTTGTTCTACGAACACCATTTAGAACATACAGATCCCTTCTCAAATGATCTGTGTAAGCTTGACAGAAGATTCACTGTAATTTCAAAAATCATTACTCCCACTATCTTCATAATATGAGCTGAAAACCATTTTAAGAACTTTAAATTTTGTAGCACATAATTTTCAATTTAAAATGTTCTTTCAAGAACAACCTGCTCTAATACCACTTATTAGGACCGAAAACAGACCGTGGCCCAGAGGATAAAAGCTCTGATACCATTTGTTAAATTTGGAGTAGATCACAAAAGTTCTCTGCTACCAATTTTTGAAAATTTTCCAGATCGTGTGCTTCATTCTACCGAGACAGCGCGACCAGATCACATCTTGCCAGGGGGACAGCATGGAGTAGGACAATGTGGATTTTAAAAGCAGTTTAAATGGAACAACAAGCACTTATGACCATGATTTGAAATCAGTTTGGAAATGCAATCGCTCCTGTTCTTGAAATGTTTGGAGCATCGAGAGTACATCGGGTTTGGTCTGAGAATCCATGCGAAAATAACCTGAAGCACTCCCTCAAAATTGAAAGATAATTAAAACAGTTTAAAAAATGAATGCAGAAAAACATTAAATCAGTACGCGAGAGGTTTGTGTCTGGATGTTCGAAGGCAGCACCTTCTACGTCTCAACTTCTTCCAAACCGAAAGGCTTCACTCTAGAAGACTTTGATTTATACAACACCTTGTACAAACCCACATCAGTTGGTACATACCACATTGCGTAAACTGAAACTCCTAGACTCTGAACTGTTCTATTCTCATCTTAGCTGCTATCTCTCAAATGATATGCTATGCGCTTCTAATATGCCCTGAATTATTCTCATCTGAACTGTTAAAGACTAATGGTTATCAAATGATTGAACTCATCTGTTCTGTTATGTCTAAACTGCTCTTCAACTGATACATCGTCTGAACTATTCTGAACTAAACTGCTCTTCAACTGACTGCTCTTGCTCTGAACTGTCCTGTCTATAAAAAAATGGGAGATTGTTGTATACAGATCAGATCATAATTTTGATGAATACAAGACTTGTTATTTTGTTCTAACAGTTTACTTGAGCGAGCATGCCAAGCTGGAATCAGATCAGAGCTGAGCACTGAAGAAATGTACAGTATAAGAAGAACTAAGCTCAGCTGAGAAGAAGTGAAGATCAGTTCAGAGTCGAGAAGAGCAGTTCAGTCTAGAGCAGTTCAGGTTAGCTGAGAAGGGAACAAATCATATTAGAGCAGGATAGGTTTAGATCTGTTCACAGATATCAGTTCAGATCAGATGAGAGCAGCTCAGATTATAGCAGAAAAGTTCAGATCAGCTTAGAGAAGACAAAGCAAATTAGAACAGAACAGAGCAGATCAGTTGAGAATAGAATAGATCAGATGAGTTCAGAACAGAGCGAATAACACATAGTATATCAGTTTGAACATATACTCGAAGACTAAATATAACTGCTTCAAGCCGATTTGCTCCGATATGTCGATATCAGTTCAGAGTCAGTATAAAATTCAAAATAGCCTCACCTAATCTTGTACGATAAAAGAACGACAATGACACAAAGTCGGAAACTTTTTCAGAAGCTTTTCAACTACTATAATTCTGTGTCCGACGTTAATATCAGTATAGATGCTATATATACAAACTGAACTGAAGAAGAAAAAAAGAGTCAAACGAGAGGGTGAGAGACTCTCAAGCTATGTGTGTACACAGAGTGCAATTTCGGACCAAAACAGAGTATCAAGCTGTGCACCACCAGCAGATATCGTCGTAGTGCCCAGAAAATCATGAAGAATACGACAGTGTGTGAGGTGATATGTGAGAGTTGAGCTGAAATAGATAAATCCTCACACACAGACACATTCATTCACAGATATTGAGAGCTGAGCTGAATAGATTAGTTGAATGGACGCAACTCAAATCAAATCAAATTTTTATTAATTTTTTTTTCCTTTTTGGCATGTCCTACTCCGTACTGTCCCCCATCACAGATATAATCTGATCTGTTTTCGATCCCAAAAATTTTTATCATCATGTCCAAAAGTACAATATAGATAATCGTGTGATCACCGGATAAAATACATTCTAATAACAAATTGTTAAAAAATAATACTGAGTTTGGGATTGGGATTCAATCTTTTGAGTTTGTGAGTTTTATCCACCGGGTTTCTTCTAATCTCCCCCTATTAGTTATATTTTATTCTTATTCATAACTTTATCCTCTTTGCTAATTTTATTTGTTAGCAAATTGTTTTAAAATAATGTTTTATTCTCATCTTAGCTGATATCTCTCAAATATATGCTCTGCGCTTCTAATATGCTCTGTTTATTCTCATCTGAACCGTTAAAGACTAATGATTATCAACTGATTGAACTCATATGTTCTATTATGTTCTAAACTGCTCTTCAACTGATACGTCGTCTGAACTATTTTGAACTAAACTGCTCTTCAACTGACTGCTCTTGCTCTGAACTGTCCTGTTCTATCAAAAAATGGGAGATTGTTGTATACAGATCAGATCATAATTTTGATGAACACAATATTTGTTATTTTGTTACTAACAGTTTACTTGAGCGTGCATGCCAAGCTGGAATCAGATCAGAGCTGAGGACTGAAGAAATGTACAGTATAAGAAGAACTAAGCTCAGTTGAGAAGAAATGAAGATCAGTTCAGAGTCGAGAAGAGCAGTTCAGTCCAGAGCAGTTCAGGTTAGCTGAGAAGGGAACAAATCATATTAGAGCAGTGGATAGGTTTTAATCTGTTCACAGATATCTGTTCAGATCAGATGAGAGCAGCTCAGATTATAGCAGAAAAGTTCAGATCAGCTTAGAGAAGACAGAGCAAATTAGAACAGATCAGAGCAGATCAGTTGAGAACAGAATAGATCAGATGAGTTCAGAACAGAGCGAATAAAACATAGTTTACTAGTTTGAACATATACTCGAAGACTAAATAGAACTGCTTCAAGCTGATTTGCTCCGATATGTCAACATCAATTCAGAGGCAGTATAAGCTTCAAAATAGCCTCACCTAATCTTGTACGATAAAAGAAGGACAAGGACACAAAGTCGAAAACTTTTGCAGAAGCTTATCAACAACTATAATCTTGTGTCCGACGTTAATATAGTATAGATGCTATATACAAGCTGAACTGAAGATAAAAAAAGAGTCTAACTAGAGGGTGAGAGACTCTCAAGCTATGTGCGTGCACAGATTGCAAGTTCGGATCAAAACAGAGTATCAAGCTGTGCACCACCACCAGCTATCGTCATAATGCCTAGAAAATCATGAAGAAGACGACAATGTATGAGGTGATATGTGAGAGCTGAGCAGAAATAGATTAATCCTCACACACATAGACACATTCAATCACAAATATTGAGAGTTGAGGTGAATATATTAGTTGAATGGATGCAATTCAAATCAAATCAAATTTTTATTAATTTTTTTTCCTTTTTGGCATGTCCTACTACGTACTGTCCCCCATCACGGGCACAGTCTGATCTGTTTTCGGTCCCAAAAATTTTTATCTATCATGTCCAAAAATACAATATAGATAATCGTGTGATCACCGGATAAAATACATTCTATTAACAAATTAACAATACTGAGTTTGGGATTCGGATTCAATCTTTTGAGTTTGTGAGTTTTATCCACCGGGTTTCTTCTAATCTCCCCCTATTACTTATATTTTATTCTTATTCATAACTTTATCCTCTTTGCTAATTTTATTTGTTAGGAAATTGTTTTAAAATAATGTATTGGGGCAACTATCATGTTATCCCCCACCCCAATATCATATACAGTGCCTCCTTGACTAAAAATTTGAGGGGAGCTTGTGTTTTAAGCTATAACATAACATTATGAACATTATAAGTGCCAACGTTTTATCAAAAATTAAAATAAAAAATTAAAAGACTTGTAAATCAACCTACACATCACGTTTTAATATTTTTCTATTTGGAATCTATCACGTGAACTTAAACTCTTATGCCAATTGTTTGGTAAGTGTTCGAGATTTACCTTAATCTGATTGCATCTTGTAACAATTTTTATATATGATTTCTAGGCAAAATTAAATATTTTTTTAACCATGTTTTATTTGTGCCTATTTCATATCCATTCTTTCAAAAACACTAGAAGCGTGCTGGAAATTTAAAATCTAACTTCAAATATGAATAATTCGAAATGCACCAATCATTGATTTATTTGCATTTTGTGTCTCAAAAATCTTGATTCGGATCCCATCACAAGCCTAGCTAACTGTCTCCAACATGAATCATCCAGATAAAACCAATACAATAAAAAATTGCAATTATGGTCCAACAACATTGATTTAATTCACATTCAATATACATATTGTCAATTTCATGCTTGATTACACTTAAATATATATAGTTGCTCCTATCATACAATTATTGCCATATGCAAATATTATTTACTTAAAAAGACATATCTTAAAATCCAATCAAATCCAATGCAAAAAGCAGCACCAAAATTTACTTAGAAACTACTTGATTGCTTCACCCCCTACCCCACCACCCCCATTCTCTCCCTTTTTTTTCCTTAAATTCTAAGTATGATTAATTTTCTGTTAAAGAAAACCATTAAATTTCCATAGATTATTTTTTCAGGATTTTCACTCAAATGGGTTCTTTTTAATCACAATTTCGTGAGGCTCTGAGGCCCTAATCACAATGTGTTAACCAACACATTTAGGCCATAAAACTTGCTGTCGTTATTAGCACAATAAACCTCGTTTCCTACTTAACATAACCGAAAACACAGGAAATGGGGCGCCATTCTTGCAGTGTGAAGCAGAAGCTGAGGAAGGGGCTGTGGTCACCCGAAGAAGATGAGAAATTGCACACGTTTATTACAAGATTCGGTGTCGGCTGCTGGAGCTCTGTGCCTAAATTAGCTGGTTTATATTTGACTCATTCTGCTTTTATGTTGAAATCCCACTTCCATTTTACAGTTTTTTTGTGTGTTGGATTGGCTTTCTTTTGATTTTTGAGTGAAATGGTCTTTTTTTGAGACTGAAGATGGGAATTTGTGGGATAAATGCAGGCTTGCAGAGATGTGGGAAGAGTTGCAGATTGAGGTGGATTAATTACTTGCGGCCTGATCTTAAGAGGGGAATGTTCTCTCAGGAAGAGGAGGATTTGATCATTACTTTGCATAAAGCTCTGGGAAATAGGTGTGGAATTATGATATAAGTTTTCTCTTCTTTTTTTTTTGTCAGAATCTTGATTGGTTTGCAATATTTATAATCTCTTTCGATATTGTTATCATAATTTGTGTACTAAAATCGCAGGTGGGCACAGATTGCTACACAGTTGCCAGGAAGAACGGATAATGAAATCAAGAACTTTTGGAATTCTTGCCTCAAGAAGAAGCTCACTAAACAAGGCATTGATCCGAACACACACATGCCGGTACCCGAAATCGAAGTGAAGAAGGAGAAAGAATATGCAGACTCCGTTTCGCCACAGATTCTACAGACAAAAGGGCTTCCCAATTTGTGGAATTCGACCGATATTGATCATCAAGATTATCATCTAATGCAGATCCCAATTCAGTCTTTGAATGGCAACCTTTTTGCCAAACAAGTGTATGACCCCCTGTTCTTGTCCGAATTCCAAACGAGCATCGACTCAAACGGATACAGTCCAAATTTTCTTTCTCAGGATTTGATCCAGGGAAGTCCTATCGTGAATCCCAACAGTTATGGATTCAACTCGATGCCGAATCTGACGACATTCGATAGGCAAAACAATACAGATTACTCTGAATGTTCATCTTCAAGAAACAACAACAACATGGTTGAAAATGGAAGCACATTTTGTTGGGAAGCTGAAAATAAACTGGAATCGATGTTTCAGTTTCAGTTCAGTGGGATTCAGATCGAAGAAACAAAACCAGGTCTGATGCAGAACCAGAATTCAGGTGATTTTTGTGGGTATCAAATGGGATCCTTGCCTCAAGAATTGATTGGAGGGAATCTTGATGTGTTTCATGAAATGTGAAGAGTAAAATTTGTCTTTTTTTTTAACAGTTTGAAATATATATATATATATACACTATACACACGGATGTTGATATTTGTAGGAAAAGATTTGAGGTGGAAAATATTTTGCTAGTGTTTTATTTTTTTGTTCTTTTTTTTTCCTTATTTCAAATCAAATTAAATCATATTTCTTATTGTAAATTTATTCAATTCATTGTACTGGTTTGACGGTTGGTATATAATGTTTTTTATTTGGTTGTGAATTTGATCTCTGAACAAGTCCATTATGGGAGTTAACGTTGTTTCTTACATGTTCTCAAATTTCAGGCACAAAGTTTAGACATCTATCTCTTTTCATGTCCATAAATTTGTGCCAATGTCCATTTGCAGAAATTTCATGTTCCGAAAATTAAAACAAAAATCTCTCTTTCAACTAAAAGAAATTAAACTTTGTTGTTAAGATCAAGCGCTTACCACTAGGCCAAAAAGCTATAGCTATTAGACAAGGTGCAACTTTATTTCCTCATAATGTGGCAGCGCAGAGTGTACCTATTATATGCGTTAGGGTTGGGCTGTTAGGTCCATGAGTCAGGGGAGGTGCGTGTCTAACTGCTGGTGGTGTCTCAGTTCCTTTAGAGATCAGTCTTACACTTCACCTACCGCCGGCCCTATCCCCAGCAGAGATAGTATTACCCGTTAAGATCTGGCATCACTCTTTTACAGCCCACATGACCAACCAGATCAAGCGGCGCAACGTCAGCAGCTTGACGTACGAGAACTTTTCAGGAGGTCACTCATCCCAGTACTGTTCTTACACTTGTACGCTTAACTCAACATTTGTCAAGTCTAAAGTGGGTACCGATTGGTGTGGAAAATAAAACAGTGATTAATTAAACATTTTTGTTGTCCATTGGCTGAAGTTCTTCTAATCCACAGGTATCTTATTCAAGTATATTGATTTATCATCTTTTTATTATCAATCATTTATCATCTCGCATGTACAGTGTCTTGTGCACTCTTATCTTTAAAGTATTTGATAGAATTTTGGTAAATTGTCATGTAGCAACAAACTTAATTCCTACTTCCAGATAAGATTAGTGTAGTAGTGAGCAGGGTCGAATCCACAGAAATGGAAATTTATTTCTTTCGAGTAAGCTAAATTAAAATGAGGATTTTTGTGTTTTATCAAGTGCAACTAATCTAATATGTAGAAAATGAATAATGAAGCCCACATACGCACAGTCGAGTTGGTAACACCTGGGATGATGTGGGAAAACTTCCCCGGCTTCACGGGTTCGATTCTCGTGATGAGCATATTCCCAACTGAAATATTGTGGGGGTATGCTCTGGGAATTAGTCTGTTATATGGGTCCTCTCTCTCGGGCCCCTGCCTACTCGTGCATATCCCTCGATTTATCACCTGTATGGGCCAAGGAGCCTCTGATCTATACATGGGGTTAGCTCATTAATGTGTTAACTTTAAGGAAAAAAAAAGAAAAAGAAAATAAATAATGAAAACTATAGGGCAATAAATAACTGAGAGCAGTAAATGATGAAGATTAAAATGTAATATTTAAAGAAACTGATTTAAGTGGGGTTCCAATATTACCACATGTTATCGGTTATCAAATATTCATTCATGCAAGATTAACCCTAGAATTCTAGGGATAGCCACAAAGGCAAAATGGTTTTCTAAGTTATATGACCAAACTCAGCATCCAGTAGACAACTATTATTAATAAACTGAGCACGATGGCGTGCCATATCAATTAAAAATAGCTTTTCTCTGTGTGAAAAAAGTTCATATTAAAAATCTAATAATCGAGATAGCTGCAATTAATGAATCTAGTTACATTAATTTATTTTAGATCAAACATGCAATGATAGCGTGACATTTGAAATATTTACCCGGAGAGTTTCTCAAGCGAATAAAATATTTTATACGAAAAAATCATATGATTGCGATTTATATAAGTTTTATTCAGAGAAAAGTTTTTCCATGTTTTAAACTATTTCATTAAATTTTTCTCTAAATTATTTCAATCATAGTGGTATCAGAGCAGATTATTTTTTAAAGAGCCTTGTAGCTTATTTTATTTCAAAAAATTCAAGATTTGATATTTTCTAACATATATATGCAAATTTAAGATATGTCGGCAGCTTGCAGTAACCTTGAAAAGAAGCTCAACGAGGTTGCATTTGTCAAAGAAAAGACCAATAAATTCAAATTTTCACATATTATCAAGAAATTCTGGTACACTCCCTCCAATTTTTTATTCAATTCATGGTACTTAATCACATATTATCAAGAAAAGCCGGTACACTCACTTCCAATTTTCAATTAATGGTACTTAAATTGCCAATTAGATATATCTATTTTATGCTAGCAATGAATCCGTTTATTGCTAATAAAATTTATAGCTTTCCTTTATATTTCATAATTTTATTAAATAATTTCTGTATTTTTAGATCTAGCAGAATTTCAAATTGTAATGTATAATATAAAGAGTAATATTTAATATATTTACATTTTTTGAATCAAAACTATAAATTATATACCGAACTATCAATTAACAATTTTATAAATCAATTTTAGCATTTTTTTTTGACATTTTTGTTGAACAATTTAAAAATTAATGATATTGGACCTTTGACATCATTAGTCTTATCATAACTGTGTAATAAAATTAGTGGTATATATTATGAATTAATATTTAAAATTTCCAAAGAGAGTTATACGAATCAAAATAAAAAAAACTGAAGATAAAAAAAATAAAAAATTAATTTGTATATTGAAAATCGGTTTAGTTTTTTATGTGCGCGGGGAAGAGAGAGTGATAGATCCAAAAAAAGGTTAGAGAGGTTGAGGTGAATAACCTATTATAAAAATTTTAAACAATTGATTTTCAATAACTCAATTTAAAATTCTCACATCGACATATTACATTGAGTTTGATTTTCTAAACAAGCGAAAAATACTCGACGTAGTTATCTAAAACCCAATTTATGCATTTTATAATATATTTGAAAGATATGCAAGTTGAATAAGCAACAACGTGTTGGTTGAAAATATTTTATTATCAAACAATTAAAAAGTTCAACAATGTATATGGAAATCATGAATGGAATAAGATAAACACAAATTTATTTATGGAAACTCGAAAACAACACCTTCTATATATCTCATTCTTCCATTGAAGGAAGGATTCATAGAAGACTTTGATTTATACAAGACTATGTATAAACCCATTTTAATATAGGATTAAGCCTAAATTGTAACTCCTAAACTCTACAAAGTTTAGTATCTTTATGTGAAGACTAACACTCAACTATATAATGAAGCTCATCTTTCATTTTGTTTGAGTGATCGGGTGTGTATGAATCAATCAATTACAATGTATCTCTCATATGTATCTTCATGCAGAGAGAGAAGTGATATATATAGCTAATATTTTCATGTAAGATTTTGTCTTCTGTTTTTTGTCTTTTCTCTCATGTTTTCTTGTATTCTTTGTTCCATCATTTTTTTTTAATCTTCCATCAGTAGTATATATAACTTCGAAATTTGAACGGATTATTAGACACAAGGAAATAGTCAATGGAAAAGCTTCTATACACTTTTGCTCAATTCTGACAATTCTAATACTTCTGTCTGATCTGGTTTGACCGAGCTAAATTCTTCTGGATGGATATGCTGAACTGATCCTGCTGGTAGCTGAATGTTGTGCTAACCAGTTGGACCTGCATGTTGTGGTGGTCCTGCTAATTCTTAGCTCTTCAAACTCAATATCCAGCTCAGTTTATATGTGCTTGTTCAGCTGATATGTCCTTTTTCAGTTGATTTGTTATACTCTTTAGCCGTTTTGTATAATCTGATCTAGCAAGTTTTGTTTATTTTCAGCAAACTTTTCTGTTGATATCAGCAAGTCTTTTCCTATATATTTAATTAAACATATTAGAAATATAACAATAAACTTGGTTGCATCAAAATAATGATATTTTCCAAATCCAACAAAGAGATATATCAATATATGGGAATGGAGGGAAAAATGAAGAAGAAATAAACTAAAAATTCATTCAAAGCTTTAGGTTCCACCAAGAGGTTCATATAACATTTAGGTTCTTATAAGTATGCCGAACAACATAGCCAACCCGTTCCAAGAATTCTACTAAAAAGAGAAGTCAGAATCTATAGAGAATCTTTCAAGTCCATTGTAGCATATGATTCACTCATTTACAGAGAATTTTGTTCTCTTTTCCATCGATACACAAAGTTTTCAATCCAAATTCTATTTCTATCGAATGCCTTCTGAGTTGGTTCTCTTATGAGTTAAATTTATTGCGCTAAAGTGGACAAAAGTGTATGCCTTGGGATTCCCGAAAATGGACTACAGAACTCTTATCTATTGAGAGTGGGAACTTTTTTCGTGGCATACTAAATTATAGGGGCAGTGACACTAGTCGCTTTGGGAGCCAAATTCTATTGCTAGCCGAGATATTATTGATGTATTTACTGTGACATTTTTATCTATAAATCTTATTTATCGATAAAAAAATTGTTATTATGAAACTTTGATGCTCCCCCATAATCATCTCGGGACCCGAGAACCAAATAGCTCACCCAAGATCCCAACACACACCAGCAGCTCGGGAGTCTCCCGAGGACCAAGCGATACGCTACACTCGACCCACGCTACTGAGCTCGGGCTGTTTCTCAATAACGCTCTATCAAGATCGGATGTTGCCAGAGGCCTCACTACCAGTTCGGGGATATTTCCCGAGGACCATGTCTCGACGTGATGAAGAGTCCACCCTGGATACGTCTTTCCTTATTTGAAGAATCCTGGGTTGATACACCTTTCCTTATTTAGCGAGAGGATCCCGAGGATCACGGAGAATATTTGTCGAGATATTCTCCTTTCCACCGCCTAGCCCCTCTATAAATACCAGGTTTGATCCCTCATTATACACACACTCATTCTTGCACACTTTTGCACTCAGCACATATTTACTCTCATCTCTTTCGCTCGCACTGTCTGACTTAAGCATCAGAGGGGATTCGTCGGACACACTTCCGGCGCCCTATGACCAATGACTTGTGGTTGCAGATATCGAACAAGGAGAAGCGCTTTTCACCGTCCAGTGCTCCGACGCCCGACATGGTACTCGACGAACAGAGCTCGTTCTCCCGACGTGGTGATAGCTCTCGGCTGAGATAATTTGGCTACATCAAACTTCAATTTGTAAACAAGATATCTGTGCTTTGGGTAGGCTTAACTAGTTTGAGAAAATGGGGGACATGGTATGACTGTGACGTGCAGATATTTTAATTGAACCATAAATTGTTTCTTCGTTTCCTTTACCGCACACTCATCTTTGAAATAAATTTTTACAGTTTTATGTTCAGGCTCGAGAGATGTTTCATGTTTAGGAACATCGATGCTATTAGATCAATTAAAATTTACACACTTTCAAGTTTATTTATACCATATATACGACAACAAAGATATGTCATGTTATCATTTAGCGCTAATGATAAGATAATAATCATAATAGAATTTCAATAATAACTGAAAATTGTTCATACAACAATAATTACATCAAGGAACCAAGTCTCGTACTGTCTAAATGATCCTTAAATTTTGAGGTGGCATGCTAAAATGATCGACAATCATCAATTCAGTGCTAATATATTCAATTACCACTGTCTTATCTTTTATACATTCTCTTATGACTAGTTACTTTATGTCGATGTGCATAATCAATGTCCATCCACCCTAGATGAAAGAGATCTCTTTCTTTCCGGACTTGGTACTTATCACCCTTAAGTTCGGTGATATCACAAGATAAATTAACAGATTATACTGAGAGAATAAATAAATAACATGCTTATCACTTAGTGTTTTGAGTTAAAGTCATATCTACCAATGTCAATCACGGGAAACAATCTAACGGACGTAAAACTTGCTTTTGAGCGAAAATTTTAACTCTATTAGATTTCTATTGAAGGTTTTGATAAAACTATAATATTAATTTTCCTTAATTCCTGTAGATAAATCAACTATTTATTTTTTTTTCTCCACTCAAAAATTAGATAGTAAATCAAAGTTCAAGATAATTATAGAACAACTTCAACTTGCATGACTGCATTTCATACAAAATTTTAACATGCACACATTTGCAAAGATAAACATGTGTGAATATGGGTTGCAAGAAACAAATAATGTTTTCTGTATGCTGCACTCTAAAATCCACAGTGTGCAAACAGAAAATAGCAACCGTGCCACTTCTCCTTTACCAAAATTGACAAACTCAAATGAGCTCCATTTTCAATGTCATCCAACTATATCTATTTCACAGGTGAAAAAACTAGACAATTCACATACAGACCAAGAATTCGCTGTGAGTTCGTGAGAGACGTAATTTCTCGATGACCTAGGGATGTCTATGAATTTGATGAGCTGCAGGCTGATAGAGCATGAGCTGGTGTATGGCCTTAGCAAAGAGGTCCCTTAAATCAGGATTATGAGCTGCAGCTTGTCGAGCCATTCCCTCGAGTACACTTAGAGCTCGAGCTTTTTCGAGTATTTTACTGTTTCCAACGTTTATCGCAAGGTTACAAAGTAGAACAAGCTCAGGCAAATGCAAGTTACCCCTATCCTTGTTTCTAAACAAGCTCATCAGCATTGGCACGCCATTGGACTCGATGATCACCTTAGAATTCTCGACGCGGTTGAAATTGTCCTCACATATGAACTTGCTCAAAGCTTCAGCTGCTTCGGCTGAGACCTCAGGATTCCTATGACTAAGCTGAGTGACCAAAGGGGTAATTATTCGTGTCTCCTTCGCAGGAAACATTTTGGCCAAACAACCAATGGCCTTAATAGCCGGTACCACCAATATCACACCAGTTCCTTCGTTTATCACCCTTAGAAGTTGGTCAAAGATGGCCTTTGCCGCCGGTGAAGTTGGCTTAAAAGCAGCACGCTTAAGATCGGAGTTGTTTTCAGCTACTGAGGCCAACTCCATCACAGCTAACAAACTATTGAACTGCAAGTCCCCTCGCTCCTTCTCGATAATCTTGGCCAAAACGAGTAAAGCTTTGGTCTCAGTAATCTTGGTACTATTCGACAAACTCCCTCTCGCCAACTTCCACAATGCAGTCGCACAACTCGCTTTAAGGCGCGATCTAACTTCCGGCGACTCCGAATCCCTTTCCTTCTCCTTCTTGTTATGATCAAGATGCCCACTCCCATCAAAACTGGTGCCACTGCCCTTTCCACCAACATATGTTTTCTCCATCTCTTTATTAATCAAGACAAGGGAATGGATGCTGTTTGCAGTATTCCGCGAATTCGTATCCTTGAACTCTTCTATATTCACATCCATACCCAAAAGGGCGACCAAAGGCCTCGTCACATTCTCCTTCCCAAACTCCTCTTGTGCTTCAACGTCAGTTTCCGACATCCTCGACACCAGCTCCACCAACTCGACTTGGACACTCATTGGCGCCTCCGAGAGTGCTTTGGCAACAATCTGAACCCCAAGGGCTTTCGAAATCAATCTCGCACAATCCAGATCATCGGCCAGATTACACAAAGCTCGTGCCGCCGCCATTTGCGCATCAAGATTCTTGCTTTCTTTCAACAATTTCAACAGAGGGGGTATCCCCTTTTCGTCTGCTATAATCTTTTTATTCCTATCATTACCCCTTGTCAAACTAGCAAGCTCTTTGGCACCCTCGGCCCGACCCATATGCACAGCAGCGATATAAGGCCATACCATAGCTAAAATAGGATCATTGGCAGCAATATTAGGCAAAGATAACTCAATAGTCCCATTATCCGAATCTTGACTAAAAATAGAGAGAGCCCATTTGATATCAGCAAGAGAGGAATCAAGTAAGCCCGAAACCTTACGAAAATCGGCCGCGGTGGTGATGGTGAGGACGTGGCGGAGGACGTTAGTCTTCTTATGGCGGCATTTGCGGGTCAGGGTCAAGGCCCGGTCAAGGGTTTTGTTCAGATCATCCATCACACGGCGAATGGGGCGGTCGTACGCGCCGGAGGGGGTGGTTGTGAGGTGGGCGGCGGAGCGGAGGAGATGAGAGAGTTCTACCACTTGTCCGGCGAGTTCCGAATTTTCGAGCTTGAATGACTCGGCCTCCTGAGCTGATTTGATTACTCGCTCCGCCAGAAAGATTCGAAGAGAAAGCTCATCTTCGATTGGTTTCTCGGTTTCGGCCGCCATTGCCATTCGATTTTCAAGATTTTTTCGAAATCCCTCAGTAAAGAGAAGTGAAGAACATCAACTTTGGAGAAGAACTTGCTGGGAGACAATCACTATTTGCCTCGGACTTGGAACTTTGAACTTTTTTGTGTGAATTAATCCGTATGTGTTAGAATCTATCGCAGACAAGCAATTCAAAGCTTCAAAACTCAAATGTCTGACAATTCAATCCCCCCAGATTGACTTATTTTGTTTATGGTCTCAATTCATTTATATTTAATTATTTCTTTTCTATTATATTTATGAATCTCTCGACTTAATTTTTTTCATACAAATGTTTATTTTTCTCTATTTAATAATTCAAGCATATTTTTCTTAGTTAGTAGGGATGTATTAGTTACTAAAAGAGTGAAAAAATACAAGAATCATTTTGATGAATATAAAATGATATATATTTTGGATGAATATAAAATGAAATGTGATCTTATAATTTAGACAGAATGGAGTACTATGCACTCTAAAATTCGGTCAATATGTTGATAACTTGTAGGTCGTCTGATATCAAGAGCTTCACACGTTCGATTTTCGGATGAGCATATTCTCCATTAAAATATTGTGAGGCATGATCTAGGTCTGTCTGTTATATAAAATAGTCTCTCTCGGGTCTCTGTCTATCTACGCTCCCTTGATTTAAAATATGTGTAGACCATCTAATAGGATAACCTTTAAAAATTATATTGAAAAATTGGAAAATTTACTTACCGCAAAGAAATGAATGGAAAAATAGAGTTATAAATGGTTGGTATAAATTGCCATAATTTAATAAGACCTCAGGTCTTCCGTTTAGAAATTTAAATTATTTTAGGGAAATTTAACGTGGGTGGAAAGTGGGAGGAAAATGCAAGAAGGATGACTTTCTACGACAAGACTATTGAATAATTAAACCCGTGGTTGAAAGTGTTCGTCGTGCTCGTGTGAAAGGTAGAGCTACATTATTTAATAATTAGCAGAGGAAGTCCTCCATATGCTATTTGTTATTCTACATAGATTTAAACAATACTTTTTTATATGTTATTCTACATAGATTTAAATAAAATATTTATTATAAAATGTTATTATAACAAACATTAAATTTTGTTTGATTATAAAAAGTGATATGAGCTGAGAGAGTTTTTAGGAGGTGGCTTTTTTAGATAGTTTTTCATTAGTTCAATTTTCTAAAAAACATTAAGAATGTGAAAACTACAAAATGGCTTCCATACAAGGTAGTTATCAAGGGTGTTTTGCTTTTAGTTAATAATGATTAACTACACCAACAATTAGTTAGAGAAGTTGATGTTGATACTTGAGAACGTGTATTTTGATTCAATATTTTATTTCTGTTTACTTAAACAAAAAATTACATAGGACGAACTAGAAATACTTTTGGTACTGATGATAATGAATATTTAATAGTTTTCTTTATAAGCAAAACTTTGTATATTGTGTTGAATGTTCTAAAGTTTAGGTGAATACAAAAGTAAAAGTTCAAATCAGTTCGGAGCATAATCAATCAGATCAGGTCGAAGCTAACAACGTTATTTGTACAGAGAGATTAGAACTAAATTGAGTAAGAACAACTCAGTTATAGAAATCAGATCAGATCAGGACAAATAAGTTTAGATCAGATCAGATCAGTTTGGAGTATATCAGTTTGGAGAAGTTCAGTTCAGGACAGTTCATCTAAGAGAAGATCATCTCGGAGGATTAGTTCAGTTCAGGACATCCGTACACCAAAAAGTGCTTGTCAAATCATTCCAATTGTAGCATGATTCAACTTGTTGACTTCTAAGGATTAATTTAGTCTTCGTTGGGACACTTATGGCTAAACTCGGGAAAGTAATAGAACTATATGTATCAGAGTTGCCATTTTGGTGCAAAATACGGAAAGCATTTGAGGAATAGTACAAGGTACAATACTAGAATTAAATGCGTATTTATTAGCTTCAGGCATCTTGTAACGCCCCAGATTTAACGACTGCCCCCACTGTACCAACATTTGATCTTTTTCAGCGTGTTTTGTCCTCACTCGCACGCACCCTGAGAAACTTTCCAGGGGGTCACCCATCCCAAAATTGTCCCAAGTCAAGAACGCTTAACTTTGGAGTTCTTAGGTGATGAGCTCCCGAAAAGAAGATGCACCTTGTTGGTATGAGTAGTACCAATTAAATCTGATAAGCATTTCCTCATCTAACCTCAATTACATCTATAACATCCCAGTCTCTAATCCCTCTCATTTCGGTGTGGGATCGGTTCATTCATGTGCCCATTCGCCTCTAGAAGCCTGTCAGGAGCCGCTCATTGTGCGTGCAACCTCTGGCATCGGCGATCACTCCCCGCCCTCTTTTGAGCCTCGGACCTCACATGCCCACCAGCTTCCGCTTGGTTCGTCCCCGAACCACATCGTACTAAGAGAGGTCGGCTCTGATACCAACTGTAACGTCCCAGATTTAACGACTGCCCCAATATTGATCTTTTTCAGCGTGTTTTGTCCTCACTCGCACGCACCCTGAGAAACTTCCCAGGGGGTCACCCATCACAAAATTGTCTCAAGTCAAGAACGCTTAACTTTGGAGTTCTTAAGTGATGAGCTCCCGCAAAGAAGATGCACCTTGTTGGTATGAGTAGTACCAATTAAATCTGATAAGTCTTTCCTCATCTAACCTCAATTACATCTATAACATCTCAGTCTCTAATCCCTCTCATTCCGGTGTGGGATCGGTTCATTCATGTGCCCCTTCGCCTCTAGAAGCCTGCCAGGAGCCGCTCATTGTCCGTGCAACCTCTGGCACCGACGATCATTCCCCGCCCTCTTTTGAGCCCTGGACCTCACATGACTAGCTCAAGTGGTACCAGGGAAGGTGAACTTTGGGTAATAAGCCTGGTGACCCGGGTTCAATTCCTTGGGGAGGCAGTTTAACCACACTTCCATGGGTGTGGGTAGTCCTATGAGTATGGGTTCACCCTCCAGGGTCTCCACAGTAGGGAGCTGGGTGGGTCCTTACACATCTGCTCAGGGATTCATCCGATATATCTACGGGTAACATGTAATGCCCTTGAATCCAAAGAGTATAAATAGAAGATCGCTCGTTTGAGCAATCAGACACGATGCCACAACGTGATAATGAAAGAGAACATATTTACGAGCTGATAGTTGAACAGCAGACTAAATTTATTTCCTATCATTTGTTACAAAATTTAAGCGTGCTGCTGAATCTTTTAGGCTTTGTGTTATCCATTCTTATCCGAACAAAAGCCCTTGATAATCGTTGTAGCACAGCCTACGTGCTGTTGAATATTATTGTTGCTACTAGGATTTCAGCTCGAGTGCGGCCTGACTGGCCGGATTAGGATACTCTGTATTCGAATCAAACCTTCTAGTGGACCATTTCTTGATTGGAAGAAAGGGAGACGTGAAAGCATTGCTTCAAACTTCCAGAAACAAATTCTCCTTCAATCTCATTTAATTAACCATACATTTATTTACATTGTTCACTGTTTGATTGAGTTTTTTTCGCATAAACTTTTTCTTGCTCAAGAAAACAGACTGGATTGAGTTACAGATTCAGTTGTTAACGCAGCTGAGCTGAAAGATATTTTTAGAGCACAAAATTTTTCAAAGAGTTTATTCAACGCCCCTTCTAAACTATGTATTGTGTATTGCCGATCATAATGTTAGTAAAACCTCATAACAACTTACATAATGTAAAAGGTAACTATAGTCAAATATCACTGTTAGTTCTGAAAACAGATCAATCGTATTTTGATTATCACAAAACTTTCTCTTTGTTTCTAATGAGTTTACTTGAGTGTGCAGATCATCTGTAAGTAGAACAGATCAAATCGGAGCTTAAAACAGATCGGCTGATCTATATAAGTGAAGACTTGAGCTAAGGTAAGAAGAACGGTTCAGAATATATCATATTAGAAGATCATGTCAGAGCAGTTGAGAAGAGCAAATCAGATGATAACAAGAGCAGCTTAGTTAAGAAGAACATAACAGCTCAGATTAGCTTAGAGCAGAACAGATGAGATCAGTTCAGAGAAGCGATTCAGAACATATGAGAACAGTATAGCTCAGTGAACAGATCAGATTGGAGCTTCGAAATAGATCAGATCAGATAATAAGAGTAGAACAGAGCCTACGGATGAGAACGAAGATCGTATTAGATCAGCATAGGCTATCGGATCAGGCGAAAAAATCAGTTGAACAAGACTAACTCGAGACTGAATAGAAGAAGTTCAAACTGATTTGTTCAAGATGATAAAACGTCAGTTCGGTGTAGTAAAAAATCATAAATATAGCTCAACTTTTTATGTACAAACAAGGGACGACATGTTCACAAAGTCAGAACTTTGCAGAAGTCATTTTCAAAGGCTAGAAACTTGTGTCTAATGTTCATATCAGTACAGGGGCTAGAAATACACATGAATTGAAGCTGACAGAAGACTTAAAAATTTTATAGTGTGCATATACTAGAGAGGTTGCGTGGGTGCACCACAAGAAAAAGAGAAATCAATCGAACACCAGCAGAGGTCGTTGTTATGAGTTGAAGATCATTAGATAAACGACATTGTGTGAGGTTACATGAGAATTTACATTTTAATAGATTAAATCCTCAAACACACACATTCACTCACATATACGAGAGCCGAGCGAAACAATTAGATGAGTGAATGTGGATCAAATACACAAATGTTGTCTTAGCACAAAGACGTTAAACTTTGCATTTGTAGTATTGGCACAAAACGTTAAACAAGTGCAGAGTGTTGAGTCTAGAAGTTTTAGTT
This sequence comes from Dorcoceras hygrometricum, assembly GCA_001598015.1. NCBI lineage: Eukaryota > Viridiplantae > Streptophyta > Magnoliopsida > Lamiales > Gesneriaceae > Dorcoceras > Dorcoceras hygrometricum. The sequence continues at coordinate 205,683 of KQ994471.1, forward strand.
TGGGAAGTGTGGTAAGTTCCAGCTGAAGTGGATTTTTACGATCTGATATATGTACCAATGTCTTCTAGTAAAGTCTTGCAGTTCAGAAGATGGCGAGATGTAGAGCAGATTTCGAACTTCCATAAACAAATCTGGTGAGAATTTCTTCTTTACAGTTTTAGTTGCATACATGTTTCTAAACTGTTTTTAAATTTAATTTTCAGAGAGTATATTGAGTATTTTTCGCTTAGTATGTCTAACTAAACTCGATATAGCTTTCGGTAAGAACCAGAATTATTGCAACTCTTTCTCGATCAGATCGTGCATAGTCTGCTCAATAATGTCTGTCCTTAGAACACTCGATCTGATCCTTTCCGATCCTAACACACACACACACACACACACACACACACACACACACATATATATATATATATATATATATATCAAATTAATTTTTCTAGGGTCTTATGCATTATAAGATAGTAAAGATAAAAAGACAACTAGTTTGAAAAACTCAGTCATATAGTATGACCTTTTAAATATAATCCTCAAAGTATAGCAATTCATATAACATATTTTTACATAAAACTTTCTTAGACTACGACTTATGGAGAGATTTGAATATGGAGGGCAATGAGTACGAGTGGGACTGATATCTGAGTTGAACCATGTTTGGGTTTTTGGACTTGCTGAGTGGGTATGAGTCGGCTAATTGGTATTCAACTTTTGTATTTTACCCTACTTATTGAGGTTTTGTTTTGGAAAAATATTCTTTTCACCACGACATTTGGAATTTCCTCGTCTTTAGAGTTTTATTTGTTTATATATATGTATTAATATCCAACTAATATTTCGTGGGTTTATATTTATTGGATTGTTTAAATTACTGCCTTTGATTTCCATTAAAAGAGTTATAGACTTATTTTAGGTTTTTCTAACATGATTTATGTTATAATATACAATTAAAATAAATGTTAAAATATAAGGATAAAATCATCTTATGGATCTAACGGGCTTGATGGACAGAACATGTTAACTCTCAGGTTTCATTGAGCAGATATAGTTTTAAGGGTTAATTTTAGATTTTATATAGGTCAGGACAGGTATTGGATCCTTCTAAATTATAGTGGATCAAGTCTCGAGTTTTGTTAAACCCGATTTAAACCCGACCCATTGTCATCATGATTTTCAAATCCCATATATTTATTTGAGTTTTTAGATCAAATTATGTAGACAAATTTCAAATCTTCCTCTTCCCTTATCTTTTGTAATCACCTTTCATCCTATGCTAGATTTGAAATCACCCAAGATGACAGCCATTTCTCCACATCAAATCCAATCACAAACGTGTACTTTTTGTATATTAGAAATTTACAAAAAAATTCCCTCACTTAAAATTTCAGAGGTATCATCAAAAAAGCTTTTTTTTTTCCGTAAAATCTCCTATAAATTGGCTCACAAGTAATTTATATGAGATAAATCTCCAACTCGATTTTACATGAAAAACTATTATTTACTATAAAATGAAACTTATTGACTCATCTAATAACTCTGTTCACATTAGACATTCATATTTATATATGCTCATTACTCAGCTAATAAAAATGTTATCTCAATGATAAATTTTCATATTATAAATATGCACATATTTATATCAAACATTATTTTATATGGATATAGTTCAAAGAATGCATATGCTGATGCCGCAGCAAGGTTTAAAACCATGAAAAGATGGTGAAAGTGCCCTACTGAAACCAGCCAATGAAAAGTATGGTGTGTGTGTGTGTTATGCTCGGCTGAGCATCTCTAGATGCCCACACAGTCGCCGATTGTGGGCGCCCACACTATCAACTTTTTATATATATATATATATGTGTGTGTATGTGTGGGCGCGCACGTGTGTAGATTATGACTAAGAAATCCAAAAAAACTAGTTTCATACAGAAGAAACGACAACAAAGTAATATTTAGTCTCAAACAAACTTGATTTTGCACAACACATACTTCAACTAAAAGAAGAGAAAGCTGCAATAAGGTGATTCAAACAATTAAGCAGATCCTAAGATTCATTGTTTATCATAGAAGAAAAGAGTATTTATATACAGGTTCAGAGCTTTGCCATTAGACCGGACGGGACCGACTTGGCTACACCACTGTCCTTTGTGTCACTCTCTTTCCCATCCATCTCACAAGCACTAGGCGGGACGTCGACTGCAGGCGAGCAGTTGAAGAATCCATGTGGCTGCACACCGACAATCAATAAAGTTACTAGCTCGACATTGGAGAAATAGAGGGAATTGATGAATATAAAGCAGAAAAATAGAACTCATTCAAGAAAGTTTAGGTAGGGATTGAATAAGGGAGGACAATCTTTTGGGACGAATAATAGAAAATGGATCGGTGTGATGTCGTGGATACGTCTGAGATCATTGGACTCTCTTTTACAACCAACGTAGAGTCTAATGGGTAAAGCAATAAAAAGTCCATGCATGACAACCAAGCAAAACATTCACAATTGGATAACATACCTGAAGCACAAAACCAATATGTTCCACTGGCATAACAGGCCAGTCTTCTAATCGAGGAACATGCGTAATTCCAAAAATATACCTGCGTAAACAAAATAAAATCAATGACTAGTAGTTATCAAGCCCAAAAGGACTTGGTGTCTACAATGGTTTAATGGTAAATTGAAACACGTTAGGCCTTTAGAAGTTTCAGCTTTAAGATACACAGCTTAACTTGCAAGAATAAAAAATGAAATGCAATCTTAGAGACATGTTGCATTTTGTTTGGAGACAGTACTTCCAACGAAGCAAAATGTTTTACTTCACAAGTTAAAATGAAAACTAACCAAAGAACAATATCAGCTTCTTCCAGAGGCCTATTTTGCTTTACCCAAGAAGCCAGTCCTTCCCCAACACGTGGATTCTGGTTAGGAAACTCTCCCCCAGGAAAATCCTCCCCACGTGCATATGGTGTAACCCATAAGTTATGTTTCAAAAATGCAGCCCTTCTCAAAAACTTTGCCTCAGGACCAGCCAGAGGCAAACAATTAGAACCAGGTACCAATTTGTAGCCTGTCAGTTGTCCATTCCGATTGACAGCTCTTGTGTTCCTAACCTGGCAAGGTTTGCAGGCCACATCAATTTAAGATCATAAAAGGGAGTTTTACTAGGATAGGCAAAAGCATCCACCTAGCAATCAAGAAACATGAAGAAGAACAAGAAAAATCTTCCCATTTGATAGGTAAAGAACAAGTGAAAGATTTGAGCTTCAGCCATTGTATTTTAGATTTTGAGAGAATAGTAACAAACCAGGTGATTTTTTACTCTTTAACTATGTTCTACTATAAAACCTTTAGAAGAATTTGGTAAAAAGAGCAGGATGAGAATGCTTACAATCCAATGACGAGCACAAAGTGGATCACAATCTCGCGTAGCTTCTAATTCAGATCTAAGTAAAGTTTCCTCAGCATAGAACGCATTATTGTGAACATTGTCCTTTCCAGGTTCTTCAACTCTAACATTGACCTCAACAACCTAAAAGGAATGGGAAGGAATGGAAAGATCAATCATTTGATTTTGTCATGAGAAAGTGTCAATTCAAAGTATTTTTTACCGCCATAAGGTGGGGATAAAAAGGGTTGTTGCTTTCTATGTTATGAGAGGATAAAATAGACACTAAAAAAAATTTGGGTTATGTTTGCTTCTCCTTTTCTATATGAAATATATATTGAAAATACAGACATAAGGTGAGGAAAAATCTGGAGTTGATAGCTCATTGGATGTTTAAAGTTTTCGTGTATTTAAAGATTTGTACTGTTTAGTGACTTTGTAATATAATATCATTTTAGCGAGTGCTCGTTGTTTTACTAAAAGTTATAACAGATGATAATTATGCAACTCAAAGCTTTTAAACTTTACAACTCACGTTTCAATCTCTCTCCTATCAGTAACAATCATTGCACACAATTTATAACAAGGAGTAGTTTTTAGAATTCGAATTATTAAATTTAGAGTAACGGTTCTGTGGAGAGAAAGAACACGAGGGGGTGTAATAGAACACTCAAAATATATCAACAGGTAGAAACAATCCCTAGTTTACAAATGATAGGGACCACTTCGACATATGTGATAAAGACGTCAATTGTCACTTCTTGTTTGTTCTAGCATTTTCCATTCAAATTTAGAAAAGTTAAGAGTTATGTATAATTTGTTTTCCATATATTATAATTTATTGTTTATGTTACACATTTTTTGTTATAATAGAACGCGAAGCAAGTGGTCCCTTAGATCGTATATATTTATCACACCAACAGGACCAACGAATTTTATGGGTTGTAAGAAGTCAAATACCAACTAAAGTTTCAGTAGGATTTAACTACCACAAAAAAAAAGGAGGCAAGGTTCAACTTAGTACCCAAACAACAATAAAACAAGAACATTAGCATCAATAGTGGAAAGAAGAAAATAAAACACGCAAAAGATAAACACATGCCTGATTCTGCGTTTCTCCAGGCTTGCAGTCGACTGCCATATCCATACGAGCAACAAAAAAGTGTTGATGAACTGGGGCATAAAGCCCTGGTGCAATTGTTGTGCCATATTTTCTATACTCTCCTGGTTGCAATGCTCCTAAACTGAGAACTCCGGTAAGTTTCACTTCTGCTTCAATTTTCCCATCCTGCACTCAAATAACAGAGATATTGAACGGAAGGTACTAAACTCTAAAGTTCATTACTCCATTTCTTGGGTCAATGTATTTTAAATGGCCTCCGCATTTAATATATGATTTATAATGGATATCATGGTCTCTAACACACCATCCAATATTATGAAAATATGACACATGAATCATTTCATAAATGGGTAACATTCAAGAACACTGGTGAGTGGACTATTCCCTCGGTGTGTTTGATACCACATTAAGACAACCTATCACCACACATGGAAACCAACTTGACTTTGAGAACTATGCTCATGAAGCATTTGACACTTTTTGCTCCCCTCTTTTGTAATACAAGTGAACACCATAGAAAAATGTGACCACTTGCCTGATATAAATGCCAGTAGAAACCATACTCGTAATTAGCCACAGTGCAGATAAAAGAAACTGTAAGACGCCTTGATCTTCGAACTTCAGCAAGCCCAGTTCTCCAATCCTGATGCTTCCATAGGATTCCATGATCTTCCTCATGTAAACATACACAGTTTTCAATTGTTTCAACTCCTCCAGTAAAATTTGTGAAATGGGCATCAAAATATTTTATATATCCCAAACAATCACATCCCTGAAATGGTAGCATTTCATGCTGAGAGTTCAATGACCAGTAAACTTAAAATAAAAAAGATAGAAAAAAATATATTGTAAAATAAGGGGATACCTTCTTGAGTGAATGGGCATTCTTACCAAGGCCATCTTCCCCGGCATCAAACGCATTCTTTCTGTAATGTGGATCATTTGGATCACCATAGGGAACAACCATCTCCACAAAACTAAGACGCTGGGCTATAAGTCTCCGGCCCCGACTACCGTCAACATAGGCCAAAGAATGAATAACTAAGCCCTCCCTTGGTGTGAAACCAATCCGGAAGTTCCACTACAAAAAGCATTTAAATGGTAACTATATCTAAAATGAAATAAAAAGATTGGACTAGTAGAAAAGGAAGGGCATGAAAACCTTCTGCCACTCTACGTAATGTCCATTAATTCGAAAGCTTGGACCTTCAGGCTGAACAATTTGAAGGGGTTTGACATCACTTCGGTCCACTCCCCCTCTTGTTTCTCCAGCAGTGTAGTTCCTCAGTGGATCAGCAGGAGGTAAGGGAACAAGTTTACTATCTTCAAATTCTATCACAACCATATTTTGCATATCAACAAGAACATGAATTCCCTCAACTGGTCGAGCATAACCATTTTCCAGCGGGCAGTCACTCTCTGTCCGGCAGAATATAAGTGGTTTGGCAAGTCTACGACTAGGAGCATCAGCATCACTGTGGTAACCAACACACCTGTAACCATGTTTGGACATAAAGACTGTCTCATCATAGATATTCTTGAGATATATAAGGCCAAACCAAATTTTTGTTTACAGTTTACTAACCATGGATCAACCATGACTAGATCCATATCATCGATACCCCTTTTCTTCATTGCTTCTATAAATGGAGGGTAATCTTTGACAATGGCTTCACAATCAGCGTACTCTGTGGCATCCTAAAACGGGGAAGGGTAGGTGTTGTAATCATCACATCGTGTACCAGAAGTTACTTAAAACAAGAAATGTATTAAAAAATCATGCCATATTATATATCAGCCAAAGGTCATAAAATGAAAGGAAGGACATGTCAATCAATAAATGAACCAATGCCTCAGTTTATGAGCTCCAAAAAAGGTATACTGTCAGCAACTGAAAGCAAAGTTTTTCCATCATATTTACCGTACAGTCACTGAGATAACTTAATTGGCACACTAAAGAACAGCATTACTGATTTAACTTGCATAAAGCTCTTGTCTTCATATGAGCAGATGAAACTCTAACAATTACTAGCTTCTGAAAAGACAAGCTTTCAAACACCAATTAAACTACCTTATAAACCGGCTTGTTACTAAAATTAACAAGTCATTAGCAAAATGCATAATGGGCTGATAACGAAAAATTTTCAAACCAGACGAAGGAAAATTTGTATACACATGCATGTGCTCTGACCCGAATTAAAATTTTAAATGCTATTGCCATGAAATAGAGGGCGTGAAGATGACCCCGACAAATCACTGTTGTGATACATAAAAGAAACATAAAAACGGTAGAAAAGACAGGAGTGATTTTGGACAATAAGTAGTTATTCATCAAAGAAAATGCCAAATGTAGTTGATCACCTATACTGCAATTTATACGACACTTCATCAAACAATTGAATAATATGTTTCTGTCAATTTGAACTAAGATGGTTTTAATGGATAATCAAATTCCTAATCATTCTAGTACGAGGTTATAAAAATGTGATGCAATCAAGGCCAAGTCCAACGAAACAAAGAAGATAAACTAGAAAAATTTTCATCTGGCTGACATACCATAGGAGGCTGAACATCGGGGACAACAGTAGATGACACAACTTTTCCCCTATGATGACCACCTCGTGTTGTTGCATGTACTTCAGTCAGCTCAACAATCCATATACTAGTCTCATTAGACTTTTTGTTGTACACAATTAATCTGGCTCGTCTTGGAGGGAGCTTACTATGAATTGCTGGTCCTCCTTTGGATCTAGGCAACAATGAAGGTTGAAAAGGGGGGAAAAAGTAAGCATCTGCAAGTGCCACGACATGTTTATCTGGTTCCACTAGAACCACTTCAACAAATCTCATGCCATCTCTGACCTGAAGAGATGCATAAACCAATAATAAGGGAATATATTACAACAATTATATCTACTTGTTGCACTAATACCACATGTATCAGACATAACATTGGTCATTGAATGAAACTGACAAATTTAAACCTCGGGGGTTGCTCCAGCTGCTCTGACAGTTGCCACTGCCACAGATATCTCAGCACCAGATAAAGGGTCCAAAGGATGTTTGGTTTGAGCCTTTGTCATTATCTGAATCCCTGAATGGCCATTCATCAGTAACAAAAAGGGATCAATCAACAACTGAATCTTCTTTTCAAATTCAACTTTGACAAGTAATCTCAGAGATAGTAAACCTATCAATTCTTTAAGTCAACCAATACAACAAAAGGTGTCATTAGAAACTTACTGAAGCATTCTCAGTGGATTAACCTAATACAATGTTAACACTGATTAGTTGACAAACACGACAAACCTATAGTTTAACAGAAAAATTAGTTTCCTTTATGTACTTAAAAAATAAAATATAGCATACTGGACATTACAGACAAAATTGAATCGCTTAGAAAAGAAAGCATCCACATAATATGATGATGTGAGACAGTTGAAATGACCTACCAATAAAATGTTAGTGTTTTCATGATGTACTGCCTACAAGCACGTATAACTATATATTGACCGTGAAAAAGACTAGAAATTTTGCATAAGAGTGGCCAAGCATACTTCAAGGAACCATTTAAGCATAGGATCAAATGCCAAAATGATTACAGCCACTATACACTTTATTATAGTCCATTAAAAAGCAAAATGCCGATCCTAATATAACTCTATATTGCATACTTTAAAGGAAAAAACAAAACAGCTAAGAGTTCTCTCTATACTTCGTTTTAAAGTTAAAACATATGAAAGAACGATCGGTTTCAACACAAAGATAAAATTGGCAGATAAACTAATTATAATTAAGATAAATCAAGGTTATTATGCCTGCTACATAAGTGCAAACAAAATGATTGATCATATGTAACATCGAGAATAGGGAAGAAAGGCGAATAAAATAAGAAATGATTGCTAATGATGGCCCAGAAACACTCGCAAAGTATTTAAACTGAAGGATAATAGAAACTTGAACTCCAATATATGGTTTTAAGGTCTTAAACTAATGCATAACTCGTGCACACATATCTACTCACATCATAACCAATAAAACGCACGTAAACTCCATAATCAATGCCCTACACTTGCTCACATTCAAGACAAAAAATTACGGATTCCAAAAACCGGCCAGCCGATTGCATTCCGAGGGAAGGAAAATGGAAAAAAGAAGAACCTTTATTGCTGGCCTTAGCAGACGGCTCAGCTCTGATTAAGGCCGCTATTTTCTTCCTGTCCTCATCTCCTGCGGCATTCGAGGATCCCCAGTCAGCGGCTGCCGGAACAGATGCCGCCTCGCGGCGGACGAGAAGGCCGGCCGATCCCTCTGCGGCCGCCACCGCGGGTGAGGCACAACAAGAAGGCTCCTTCGAAGGAGCAGGCGTCGCCTTTTTCTGAGTTGTGGCCATTGCAACTGGTTCGCGAGCTCGGATCCACCGTAATGCGAGTCGCAATCTACTGACATACAGCAAATAACTCGAACTCTCCTTCGCACCACCAAACCGCCGCCGCGCCGCCAATAGAAACCAATTCCGGTACGTACACGCCTGGGGAATGGAAGAGGATTAGCTAGGGCTCCGCTGAGGATCAGTCGATACCCGAATGCCACAGTGTTAACTCTCACAGAAGCGAGAAAGGGGAACAGGAAACACTGAAAGAATCAGAAATGGGCAGCACATATTTATAGTGACACGTTGAGGGGTAATTTCGTAATTCAAAGTCGATTATTTATTTATTAATTGGAGGAATTTTATATCTGTTTTTATTAGTATTTTATCTAATTATCTTGCATGATTGATAAGTGCTGGAGGTTGTGATAGGACCTTTGGCTTCTTGTCATCAACATTGAACAAATGTATCGGAGGTACATTATTTATCATTACAGTGATCTATGTGTTGTGTTGTATGCTTGATAAATAAAATAAATTAATTGTAAATTTATAAGAAAAAACCATATTTGATTTTTTCGCAAATATTTTTCCCAAAATTTAAATAAAAAAGCTCATTTGACATAATATATACATATATATATTGTGATATACTGCACAACCAATTTTCCTGTCTCCTTCCCCCGATTACCATGTGCCATTATGTGATTGGTCTGAAATTTTAAAAAAACATGACTAAAAATGTTGAACGTGGTCCACTCACATTGTGTATATATATATATAAAAAGTTGATAGTGTGGCCACAATAGGCACCTGGAGATGCTCAGCCGAGCATCTCATGAAATTGTGGAGATACTCGGCTGAGCATCTCTAGGCTCCCACACATGCGCCCATTGTCGGCGCCCACCACATCATGCTTATATATATATATATAATGGTTGGGCTTTGCCATACATTAGTTAGAATCCAGCTTAGGTAGACAACGCTTAGCTGACGTAATAACTTGATAAACTTTAAAAGTCAACCTATTTGAACAACGAATAGCCCAAATCCTACCGTCATTGTTTCCGTACTTATTCGTATTATTTGCCCTATTTTTATAATTTCCTCACTATAATCTACGTATAATTCCAAAAGACATGACAATAGGTATTTAATACTAAAAAAAGATTATAATTGTTTGGCGGACAGTTGTTATTATCTAATTCCTTGTCTCATTTTAATTTTGTCGTGCTTGCATTCAACTTGTGATTTGACCTCGTCATTACGTCATCACGATTGACCTTTTATTATAATATTGCACTTATATTTAGTAAAAAAAACTGGCTATTAAGTCATTTCTAGGCAATAATTTAAACCCATTTCAATGCAATTTCTAATATTGTAGAAAATTTCTCTCTTTTTTGGGATAACAAGTACGCATTACCTTTTAATGAATAACAAGACTAAATTAATGTACGTGTAATCATTTTAAAATTATCATTTAATTTGTTTCGTGTAGCATATCCTTTTACGTATACACAGTACGCTAATTGAATTTCGGTTACTGAATTCTAGAAAGACTATAAAAAAATTTATTGGATAATTATTACGACATGCATAATGTAGAATGAGCTAGATACGCATTTATTCAACTTCGAAAAAAAAAACAAAATAAACAAAAAAAAAGGTAGTCAGCGTGAAGAAGTCAATCAATTAATTAAACCTTCATGCATCTATTAGACTATTAGCAATAAGATAACACTCTAAAGAAAGAGTAGATAAATTTAGATGCATGAACCCAATGTGATAGCTAGCAAAGATATTAAAATTTATTTATGGCCTCTATTTTTGATACAATTTATGGCCTCTACTTCGATATCATGCATGTTAAATTTATTTATCCCAGAAGCTCAAAAAACAACATATTTTAATAAAAAAAGATCTTCATCAAAGAAAATCTAAGGCCCCCCAGTGATTCAACCCTAACAACGTCTTAATCAGATCAGTTGAAAAGCAGTAGGGAAATTTGCTTACTTGAATGGATAATTATCTTATAGCTTGTTATTCAATTTCGTGAAAATTTTGAAAAAGAATATAGCTTGATTATTAAGCATTCCAATGGATTTGTATCTTTGGATATATATATATATAGTATTCCGCAGGTAAGAAAGCCTTCAAATAAGATTACAGTCTGTTCTTATATGCCTTGCGACCTGAAATTTAAGTTGCAAATCAACCGAGAACAAATAGTCATATTTCAGTTTGCACATTCCCAGTTTAATTATTTAAGATTTTTGGTTCGGGGCATTACAATATTCCTTGAGCATGTTCAAAATTGTGGCATTCAAATTTTCATGTCCTAGAACTCCAAATGAAAATGGAACATCGACACATAGTGGAGATCGGTTTGACAATGCTATTTCACGCAATCATTCTTTGTCTTTATGGTTGAAGTTTTCTTACTATGGTCTATCAAATAAATCGACTTCCATATACAGTGTTGAAAATGATACTCCATATCACAAGCTATACATGAGCGAAACTAGGATTCTTTAGTAGGGGGGCTGAAAAGCTAAATAGAATTCATAATGTACATAAAATTCATTAACAAAAGTTTGTGTATTACGTTTCATAGATGTAGCATAATCATATAATAATACAACTAAATATTTTAATAAAAATATATAACAATTACAAAAGGTCATTTAAATATAGTCTTTGGCCAATCAATGTAGAGTTCATGTATCTCCTGAACTTTTCTTTCTTATTTTTCACTTGACATATAAAATGTTTTTCATTCTGTTATGTATCTATAGAGCGTGTATGCAAATTTGTGGTATAATTAAGAAATAATAGTTAGTCTTTTTTAAGACAATTTGTACTTGTTTTGAAGTTTGAGCATATAGACACTCAACTAGACACGACTATTGTACTTATTTCTTGTACAGTTGTCGAAGTAAATAATATATATATATATATATATTACAGGCTGAATATCAGCCTGGGCTGAAGCCCAGACCTACCCACACATTGGGCCGCCTCTAGGCGGGCAAATGCGCGCATTCCCCTCTCAGCTCACTACTCAGGTCAGCACGTCTACCAAGATCAGCTCGAGGCTTCGGTCCAGATCGCGCACTGAAAATAGCTCAGAGCAGTCGATTTGTTTAGAGTATGCAGATCATCTCGTCCATCCAGATTAGCTCGGGGCTTCGGATCAAACTGCCCACTGACAATAGCTCAGAGCACTCGATCAGTTTAGGATACGCAGATCAGCTCGCAACCCGAAACAACTTAGGGTTCTCTACTCAGCTTACGACGGTCAACTCAGCTCACAGGGTCAACTCAGCTCGCGAGGTCAACACAGCTTATGGGGGACATCTCAGCTTACAGGGGTCAAATCAGCTTACAGGGGTCGACTCAGTACGGGGGTCAAATCAGCTTATGGGGGTCCACTCAGCTTAGGGCGGTCAACTCAGCTTGGGACGGTCAACTCAGCTTAGGGCAGTCAACTCAGCTTGTGGTGCCCACTTCGGCTTACAGTGTTCTACAGCTTATGGTGCCCACTTCAGTTTACGATGTCCACTACAGCTTACGATGCCTACTACAGCTTATAGTGCCCACTACAGCTCGCAGTGGTCACTTCAGCTCACGGTGGTCACTTCAGCTCACAGTGGTCACTTCAGCTTGTGGCGGTTTACGGGGTCAACACGGCTTACACTCAAAGAAGGAAAAATAGCTTACGGGTTAAGCTTACACTCATAGAAGGAAAAACAGTTTACGACTCAATAGCTTACTTACGGCTCAACATCTTACGAAACCCAGTTTACAGAAAACAAATTACGACTCAACAGCTTACGAAACTCAGATTACAACCTCAACAGACATCGAAACATGGATGGGACAAAACACCAATCCGCGTCCGACTTCTGGCCCTTCTTCCTCGACATCAACAACCCTTAGACCCTGCTCTAAACCGAACCATCGTGCAGCTTAGCCTCAACAGTCAACAAACGCTCGACTCTCCCACAACTAAACTTCTAGATAGCCTCGTCATGTTTAAAAAGGTAAAATACGTCGCAAACTCAGATTCATAGCCTCAAAAAAATCAATAAAAATCGACAACGTAAAGAATAATCACGCAGTAATATGAATGAAAGGTGCATTCAAAGGAAGCTTTTGTACTTGCCTTGTATTGAGAACTTACAGACGGGTGTCACGAGGCTGGACGGGATGAAGAACACCGGGCACGTCGCTGGTTTTTGCTTCAGAAAGCTCTAAGTTGTCGAGGGAAGAGAAGGGGAGGGGCGGCGCTACAGGAAAGCTAGGGTTTCTCTATCTCTTTTCTCTTTTTTTTTTAAACGATAGAGGTGTGTGTATGGGTGTGCAGTCGAAATATTATTTAAATAAAGGGAACATATGGTGTTTTAAAGTTGTCAAAACTCATCGATAAGACTGCTACTCAAAATCCTTATTTCCTTCCTTGTATAAATTTCGAAAATTCGGATAAAGATTGGGAGATAAAACTTGTTTTTAAAAAGCTTTGGACTTTTAAAATTTTCCTAATATAAAATTTCCAAAGCATAGGGAATGACCTCAAAAAAATCAATTTTACAAAAACATCTTTACATCGGTGTTCCCATCGTCTTCATCTCGACCTCGTTGCACCTGTACCAAAATTCTAAAAAGGTACTCGTCATAAAATAATTTAAATAATTAATATGATAGGAATTATAGAGCAAAGTCAATATAGTTATTAGAATAAGAGAAAATATACCAAGACATCGATTTTTTTAATTGGAAAAATTTTTAAGCGTTACAAAATGTAAAGATAACTTCAATTAGAAAATTTAGAAATATATGATATTATAAGCTTACAATCATGTTTATCTATGCTTAAGCGTAATTTTTTTTAAGAAAAGAATTATAAATTAAAGATTTTACTACATCATTGTACGTTATTGAATAATTAAGAGTAGAGGGATATAGATGTGGGGTTTAAAAGAGTAGAGAGATAAATATGTGGGGTTTAAAATATATGTGATATTATTTCCAATAAATTAAAATACACGGTTCATCTTTGTAAAATTTTATTAGACACGAATAACATTCACCTTTTGTAAAATTCCCCACGAGTAATAAAAGGTCATATTGGTTTGTTGTTTTACTAAACTGTCCTCAACTATTATTTAATTGATTTGATGAAATTAAATAGATTGAGACATTGGAGCTCGGGTTTCCTTTTCCTCAACCATTATCATCTTCCTCTTCCTCCGTTTCTCGGTCGAACCAACCACCGAATGAGACACTGGAGCTCGGGTCAATATGGTTCGGATCATCAACGGTCGAACCATTGTTATTGGTGCACATTGTTTATTCCATAGAAATGTTGATTCATTATTCACTATCGAAGACTTCACTATAAGGAGAGTCTTACCACACTGTCCAAACTGAAACTCCTAAACTCATCACTCTACACTTGTTTAACGTCTATGTCCTAAAACTACAAATATTAAGCTTAGCGTCTTCGTGCCAAGACAAGGTTGTATATTTGATTGACATTCACTTATCTAATCTATTTCGCTCAGCTCTCGTATATGTGAATGAATGCGTGCACTGTACTGATCGAACTGTGTTCTGTTCCGTAGGCTCTGTTCTGCTCTTCGTTTATGTACTACGTATTCTTCTTCTTCCCTCCATCTTTAACTGAGCTGCTTTGTTCTGCTCTAAGCTGATCTATACTGCTTCTTCTCAAATGAGCTGATCTGATATGCTCTGCTATTGTAATCTGATCTAATTTGATCTCATCTTAACTGTATGCTATTCTCAACTGCTCTATATTTATCTGACTCGTGCTCCTCTTCTACTCTTGTTCTGTTCTAATCTGATCTGAACTCTTCCGTGCTTCTTATCTGTTCTGTTCTGCTCAGCTGCTCTTGATCTGATATGTTCTATTCTGCTGATCTATACACTATTCTGAGCTGATCAGTTATACAGATATCTGAACTTTTCTGTTCTTGTTTTGAACTATTCTGGACCTTTCTTATTAACTGAGCTCAACTCTTCACTTATACTGATCAGTCGATCTGTTCCAAGATCCGTTCTACTCTTGAAAAGAGTGGAGAATTTGTGGACAAAGCTTGTGCATTTCTTATGAGGAGATCTGAAACTTATGACCATTTCATATTTTGTTCTTTCAGCTCGAAAAGAAGGGAATTTTTTGGTACCATCAACATAAACTTATTATAAAATATGTTGCTAAGACTCTAACCGCGCATGTTTAATAAATCTTGGAGACTCGGGGTTCAAACGTTCCAATTTTGCGAAACGTGAAGGTTATTTTTATCTAATAAAATTTCACAAGGATGAACTGTATATTTTTAATATCATATGCTAGATATTAAACTTAACCGTAACAGAGAATAATATATCAATACTCAATTTACTACTCTGTTTCTTGACAAATCAATTTACAAAAAAAAATTGGAAAACTTATGAAATTAGAAAATTTTAAATTTTATTTTTACTTTAAACTTTTATTCACTAATTTTGTTAGTGTAATAAGCACACATAAAAATATCATCTGTACAAAGCATGCAACCCTTGTTCAAGGGACATTATTAGTACATTAATATATAAACAAGATTTGAATAATATCTTTAAAACTTATCGAAGCTTTCCATATCCCAAAAACCTAAACCTTCTTTATTATCATATATTACACCTTTTTAATTTATTTAAAAATTTCTCTACTACTTTATATATTATTCCAATATACTAGTTGTTTTACTAAGACTATATGGCGTTGGTACTCAGTTGAATCAACACACACATTTGAAATACAACAAAAATATTGTAACTTTTTCTTTATTATTGGCACTCTCAAATAAATTAATCTACAAATCAAATTGATTGATTAGCTTGTATTTGCATTAATAATTTGGTATATAAGTCTAACACTAGAAAATGATTTCAATATATGTGAAAATCGATATATAAGTCAAAACACTAGAAAATGATATCAATGAAATTCTGGATTAATCCTCTATATATAAATCCTATATTTGGAACGAATTAATCGTAAAGAAATGAATGGCTCGTAAATCAAGAGAATTTAAAGGTGAACAAAACGAAAGTGATGTTGATTTTCTTGATTATGATATATTAGTTGTATTCTATCTAATAAATGTGCCACTTGCCATACAATGGGCCAAAGTGTAAGGTTAATTAACAATAAATGTGGAAATAAATAAATAAATAAGCCTAAACCTACCACAAATTTATTTAATTGCAAAATTTTGAACCTGGTGTCACCTATGCTGGGCTGTCATGCAAACTTAAATTGATTTATGTTAGTATATGTATACATATATATAGGACTGATACTGTGGACACCTTATGTGAGCACTTGTATGGCCACTTGGTGATATGGTAGCACCAGAAAGTACAACATCATCAGGTGCTCATACATGTGCTCACACAAAATATCCACAATATCAATTATATATATATATATATATATATAGATAGATATTACCTCGCTGAATGAATTTGTCAAGAAGAGTTATATATTTGATAAACTGCTTAAATAATTCAAACTCAAAATATGTTTTCCGTATATATTAAATTCATTTTAAACTTTCCATTTACAACAAGAATGATAAATGGCGACGTAAAGTGTGTGCGCATACTAAGTTCATATCAAATTTTACTAATTATGATATACATTCATGTTCAGAAAAAATAAAGTTTGCCTGGCCCGTTCCTTAAAAGAAAAAAAAAAAAAGAACGGCTTATGTGGACTTTCTCTCATTTCTTAGAATTATATCTTCAATAGCCTAGTAGTTTTTTGCCATTTTAATAATTTCTTATTGGAATACTGACACAATATTACATCGACAATTTGACAAAAAAATGATTAATAGTGAAATGCTATTAAATTATATGAAACTTGTTACTCCATGCATGCTCCACTTGGCTCGAGGGATATAGCTCAATTGGTAGAACTCAAATGATAGAGCTCCGACACCCTCGCCCTTTAGAGAAGGACCCTCTCCAACAGAAGATTGAATTTGAATCGATCAACACGGTGCAACTTATACAAATAAGGAGCGAAGGACGGTCCTCCATCAATTGCTCTGAGTTTTATTCTTGCGAACATATTCCCCGAATGGGATATCGAAAGTGTTAGCTATAACACTGCATATTTTGCACAACACATAGTATCCATTATTTACAGCTATGACGAATGAGGTTTCTAATCCATCCAAATCTACTGAAATCACCTGTGATTGTTGATTCCCCACCCTAGTATCACTGTTTTTTTCCTTTTGATTGTATTGTAGTACTAAGCTAGGCTGTCTCCAAGTCACTAAGGTTAATTTACTAACAAAAAGATAGATTGACTTAATCTAGGATCAGATGATTGTGATTAGTGCTCTAATCCGCATCTAAATTATCTGTAATGGGCCAGAGCCTATTCTTTCACTACATTAATTGTCAACTTGATAATATAGTGCTTATGCACTTGATAATAAAGTTTCAAAAGCCAGTAATTATTTGTGCCAAGATATCGATTACATTGTATTTGGGTTCCAGTATAATAAGATTTCAAATATATGAGATCATTTGCAGTTTTTCTCATAAAGTAATCCTAACGATTGGTATTATACTAAAGTCATATCTTAATACTCATGAATCATAAATTGATATAATTATTTATGGGATAGTTAATTGTTGGAATCAACTAAATTATAATATAAAAATATTGTTTATTAGATAATTATGACAGGCTCCATTATATTGGAAGATGCTTGTGCTAGTATTTAGTTTTTTGTTTTTTATTTTTTGGTTTTTGGGATTGTAAACCATAAGATTCCTCTTATGTACAAGATGTATAGCTGCCAGTTATTTTGCTTTATACTTTATTTGTCCATTTCTATATTGTGATATTGTTATTTAAGCAAATGATTAGTATAATAATATACTTCGTCTTTAAAATATATCGAATTTTCCTAAAGTACCCTTTTCAATAACTTATATTTGCAAACAATAATGAGAAGGAGAGAGATAACGATCATACTTTTGTACTGTACATAAGGATATTCTATATTATAATTTAGTAATCACGCACGCGTTAGTAGATTTCTTTTAATATATACGGATGAATCATAAAAATGGGTATATTACTTTATTTATTCTGTTGTAACCGATTTTTCTCAACGACGAGCTACCACTAGGTTGCGGAATCGGGAGCTCTATCCTCGAAAACTGAGCATGGTAGAGAAGGTGGGTGTATTTATTTTGGTGAAACCACAGATATTAGTTAGAGGGTGTCGGGAATAGAACGCAATTATGTATATATTGTTGAGAGCTTGTGAGCTTGTGAATGAGTGTAAAATGAAGCGTATCTGGGTATTTATAGGGGGCTTACCGTCGGTTGCGGACACGCTATTCGGCTAGTTATGCGTTTGAGCAGGTACAACTATTCAGGCTAGATTATCGCCTGATTCCCAAGATTTAGACATTCGATGTACACATAGGGTGTGCTATGAGAGACGTAATTGTCGCATTTTAGAACACTAAATCGTGTGAGACTATAAAGAGCCTTCCTCATATCTCTTACCTAGATCTCACGACGTGATGCATCTAAAAAGATAGTGTCGACGGTCCTCAATTCCAGAGGTGGGTGTGTGAGAGGTATCATATTAAATTAAGAGGAATTTTGTTAACCAAGTTAAAGTCAAGAAATAATTATGTTAATTTCATTACATCGTTGAACCCAAGGAGGGAATTAATAGGGTTTCTTAAATGATGTGGCGGAGAATGATCTATATTTTCGTGGTTTAAATTTCTGAAAAATCACATGTGGAGTTAATAATCTTTTCCCTTTGTGTGAATGTACATGCTTGAATTAATTATAGCCAAAAGAAGAAGATAGGGCTAAAAGGTTGATGTGGAATCAAGATTTTGGATGTGTGAATTCAGATTTCAAACTTGTAATATGAAAAGGAGTAGCTTTTTCATGCCAGAAATCTCACGGATTTAATTATATATGAGATTGATTACAAAATTGAAGTTTTGTTTATGATAATATTAACAAAATTGACCTATCTACCATTTTCCCACCATTAACTTTGTCCCTAGCAGAAATAATACTATCATTGAAATATGACATATATTTAATTTTTTTTTTCTGTTTTGATATGATCTCTAAACGTTTTACAAAACATTATTCGATGTTAGAAAAAATTAATATTAAACATTATCTCATCAATAATAAAGTCGTGCAATATGATCGCATACACATAATCACAATCTTAACAAATGTGGATAAATCCAATATAACCAGTAAGATACACAAGGTACAAACCGAAAGATCAAATTAACATTTAACAGCTATAATAACAATCTAATATAATGTTTTTTTAGTATTTAGTTCTTGGATCTCTTAACCGGATAAAATGGAGCTTGAGGATAAAAATTAGTCTTCACGAGAGAATAGAGTTTCCGGAAAAGAAGTCTTTAAGATAAAAGAAGATTTTCTACTTTCAAAGATTTTCATCAAGAGGACTCTCTCCTTTTAAAGATAAAAGACATTGAAAAAGATGAACCAGATAAAAGAAGATTTCTCCGCTAAAAAGATCATAACCTGGATAAAGAAATTCTCACCATTCAATGCCACAAGACATATGGAAATTATATTTGTTCCAAGATATAAAAGATTGATGTAACCGAATTTCGCTCAGCTAATGAGCTGTCATCACGTCAGACTGTTAGGTCGGGAGATCAGGAGACTATAGGTCTGGAGGTCTGTATATCTGTAGGTCGGGAGGACTGGAGATTTGTAGATCTGTAGGTCGGGAGGACTGGAGATTTGTAGATCTGTAGGTCGGGAGGCCTGTAACTCTGTAGGTAGGGAGGCCTGTAAGGGAGATCTGTTGTGACGTCCGAACCCACGGGAATCAAGAATTGGGGTAAATAAAAATTTTCGAAATAAAAGAAGGGCTAAAAGATAATTTGTTATAAGCTGTATTTCTTATAACTTCAAAAAGAATGAAAAACACAAAGACAAGATCTAACAGACTCTCAATTGCGCGCCAACTACTGGAAACATTTGCGGAAAAACAGATTTTATACATCATTGCAATTGCGATTTACAACAACTGAAATTCTATATAAATGTACAACTGTTGCACTGATCTAATACAGTACTTCTAAATCAAAACGATACAACTGAGACACGGAAAACGCAGGCCTTGGACAAACACACACCACCCAGCAGCTGATTTCAAGTTTCACCTTCTGTTCGTTCTCCAGCTGTCGCACCTGCACCATTTTAAAAGCTAGTGAGCCTAAAGACTCAGCAAGTAAAACCTGAATAATAACGAGTTTAAATACGCAGGTAGACATCTAATCAATACATACACGTTTCATAAACATTTCTTTCTTTAAACGTAGAGACAGGGGATAATAGCCCAGATCTCATTATCAATATCTTTTCTTTAGATTTATGGCATATAAGCTCCTCATGGTCCGTGTTGTACTTTGATCAAAATGACTTCCGATATCATTTTTAGCATATAACTCATATGAAAGGGCAGTCGACATCTAGACAACTGCTCACCCTTCTCCTTGGTGACCGTCAACTATCTATGCCATAATCTTAAAATAAACTTTGTTCCATTAACATCCTTTCGTAAAACTTTCTTCCTTAAAATCCTCGGGTTCCATCATTTAAAACTCTCGCTTCCATTTTCAAAACTTTACTGAGTATTGAGTTCGTCTTTAGAAACGTTACATTGATATAAGACCAGTCGGAAGAGAAACCAGTCGCAAAGAATAGGAACCAGTCGTAAGAAAATCAGACTTAGTGAACAGTACCAGTTGCAACGAATAGGAACCAGTCGCAAGACAAGAACCAGTCACAAGGTCGTATATTAAACAAAACGGCGTCGTTAGTGCAAGAAAAGTACTAACATACGTAAAACCAGACGCAAGGAATAGGTATAAAACGATGTCGTTGGCACAATAACAGCCGCAAGGAATAGAAATCCAGACGCAATGAATAGTACCACTCGCAAAACTAATACCAGCTGCAATGAACAGTACCAGTCACAAGACTAATACCAGCTGCAATGAACAGTACCAATCTCAAGACTAATACCAGCTGCAATGAACAGTACATCTGCTGGTTTTACGAAAGCAACACGATTGCTGGATTTAATCAACAAAAATGCATCTGCTGGTGAATAGTGCATCTACTGGAATTTACGAAAACAACACAACTGCTGAGATTTGGCTTTATATTATAATATCAAAACAACAACTATGCTACCAGCCGTTGCCTATCAAACCATACTTTATAATGATTCAACTAGCAACTACCGATTACATCGTTATCAAATTCTGATATTATAATTACTGTAAGGAAGAACATTCATAAACATTCTGGGAATAAACTTAATCCTCAGTACTTTTAAAACATCATAATCTTTCTGGAAAATATTTGGAAGCATAAAAACATTATTTCGAACCCATCTTTCCTTCCTTTTCATGTCTAAATCATTTCAAACATTAACTTTAAACATACTGTAACACATACAAGCAAAAAGACTCAGAAACATCAATATATGCTTCAAATGGTGAGTCAAAAATCAGCTTTTACTTGCCTTAAACAAAACTTTGCAACAGCAACCGATTCCTGCAGAAATCTTTTCTTTACTTAATCCTCAGTACTTTTAAAACATCATAATCTTTCTGGAAAATATTTGGAAGCATAAAAACATTATTTCGAACCCATCTTTCCTTCCTTTTCATGTCTAAATCATTTCAAACATTAACTTTAAACATACTGTAACACATACAAGCAAAAAGACTCAGAAACATCAATATATGCTTCAAATGGTGAGTCAAAAATCAGCTTTTACTTGCCTTAAACAAAACTTTGCAACAGCAACCGATTCCTGCAGAAATCTTTTCTTTAAGCGACGCACGAACTCTTCTGGAAATATTTTTTTTTTTAAGAACACCTCAAGATTTTCTTTGCAAATGATAAAGATCTTACTTTGAAAACAGGTTTTTATATGAAAGGGATTAGTGGCAAGCTACTTGTGAAATTAAGCATGACACACTTATAAAATTTAGTAAAATTCCCTTCCTCTCATTTTAATTCGTAAAACACTAAACCTTTTTCAAAAGAAATCATTTGTCCTCCTTAAAATATTTTTCAATCGATTCAAACCAGCTCGTGCATCACTCTTTGGAGTCATCTGCTGGAATCAGCCGCAGCGCATCTTATGTTCTGAAATCAATGAATCAGCAAATACATAACATTTAAAATTGCCATTTTGGCCCATGAGATCAATAAAATGCATAAATGTGGTCCTATGGATTTTGGGGCGTTACAACTCTACCCTCCTTATTGAAATTTCGTCCTCGAAATTACGTACCAAGTAAATGTGGGTAAAGGGAAAGCATATCAGCTTCTGTCTCTCAAGTTGCTTCTCGCTCCGACTGATTAGACCATTGTATCTTAACCATAGGAATACTACGGTTTCTTAATCTTCTAATTTCTCGGAGGAGAATTCATTCTGGTTTTTCTTCATAACTTAAATCTGGTGCTAATTATATTGGTTCATGACTTAGCACATGCGAAGGATTAGGAATATATTTCCTTAAAGCTGATATATGGAAAACATTGTGCACCGCTGACAGCTGTGGTGGCAGTGCTAATCGATAGGCTAAAGTTCATATCTTCTCCAAAATCTCATATGGTCCAATATATCTTGAACTCAACTTTCCTTTCTTTCCAAAACGCATAACTCCTTTCATTGGAGCTATTCTAAAAAATACGTGATCACCTATCTCAAAATTTATTTCCCTTCTTCGATTATCTGCATAACTTTTCTGCCGACTTTGAGCAGCTTTCATTCTTTCTCTTATTTTTCTAACAGCTGCTGCTGTTTGTTCCAAAACCAGCTCTTTCACCAACTTCATCCCAATGAAGTGGTGTTCTACACTTTCTGCCATAGAGAGCTTCATATGGAGCCATTTGAATCGAAGCTTGGAAACTGTTATTGTAGGCAAACTCTACCAGTGGCAATTTCGAATCCCAACTTTCTGAAAAATCCACAATACAAGCTCTGAGCAATTCTTCTAAAATCTGAATCACCCTTTCTGATTGTCCATCAGTCTGGGGGTGAAGCGCAGTACTGAATGTCAGTTTTGTACCCATAGATTTATGCAAACTTTTCCAAAAAGCTGATGTAAATTTAGGATCTCTATCTGATACAATAGAAACTGGAACTCCATGTAGCCTCACTATTTCCTTAACATATAATTCTGCGTATCTGCTCACTTCATATGTTGTTTTGACTGGTAAGAAATGAGCATACTTAGTGAGTCTATCAATTATAACTCAGATGGAGTTATATCCTTGAGCAGTCCTTGGTAATCCAGTCACAAAATCCATTGCTATACATTCCCACTTCCATTCTGGAATAGGCAGTGGTTTCAATAATCCAGCTGGTCGCTGATGTTCAGCCTTCACCAGCTGACACGTCAAACTTCAGCTACAAATCTAAGTTCTTACTTCCTGGATGTACTGAATATGGAGCTGTATGAGCTTCTTTCAAAAGATCAGCTCTTAAATCATCTACTTGAGGTACCCAGATTCTGCCCAAATACCTAACAATTCCATCTTCTGAAAAATAGAGACTACTGCCTCTTTCTTTATCTTGTTTAACCCATTTCTTCAATTGTTCATCTTGCAGCTGACCTTCTCGAATTTGGTCTAACAAATTTGATCTTACTGAGAGGTCTGCTAAAATCAAATTACTACTGCTGCTGGTACTATCTCGATTCCAAATCTTTCAATATCAGCTGCCAACGGCTTCTGGACAATCAGCTGCGCAAGTCCTACTGATTTCCTGCTTAGAGCATCAGCTACCACGTTTGCTTTTCCTGGGTGATAACTGATAGTACAATCATAATCTTTAACCAGCTCCAACCATCGCCTCTGCCTCATATTCAATTATTTCTGGGTAAATAAGTACTTCAAACTCTTGTGATCTGTGAATATCTCACACTTCTCCCCATATAGGTAATGCCTCCATATCTTAAGGGCAAAGACAACAGTTGCCAGTTCTAAGTCATGCGTTGGATAATTCTTCTCGTGATCCTATGATATTACTTTACGATCCTGCATCAACACAACTCCTAGTCCCAAATTAGAAGCATCAGTATAAATTACAAATTTTCCTTCATCAGTTGGCATTATTAACACAGGTGATTCGATCAATGCTTGCTTCAATTTGTCAAAACTATTTTGACATTCAACTGTCCAGTTGTACTTCACCTGTTTTCTTGTTAACGTAGTCAATGGAACAGCTATTTTAGAGAATCCTTGGATAAATCGCCTATAGTATCCAGCTAAACCCAAGAAACTCCTTAACTCTGCAACAACCTTTTGTGCTGGCCAGTCGCGAACAGCTTCTACTTTGGCTGGGTCAACTTCTATTCTATCCTTAGAAATTATATGGCCTAAGAATGATACTTTCTCCATCCAGAAGTCATTTGCTAAATTTTGCAAATAGCTGCTCATCTTTCAAAATCTGGAGAACGATTCTTAAATGTTGAATATGCTCACCTCTGGTCTTAGAATACACTAAGATGTCATCAATAAAGACTACTACAAACTGGTCCAGAAATGGTTGAAAGATCCTATTCATTAAATCCATAAAAGCTGATGGAGCATTCGTAAGTCCAAAGGGCATAACTAGGAATTCATAATGGCCATACCTAGTTCTGAAGGCTGTTTTATAAACATCAAATTCCTTAATTTTTAATTGATGGTATCCAGACCTCAAGTCGATCTTAGAAAATATTACTGACCCTCTCAACTGGTCGAACAGATCTTCTATCCTAGGTAATTGATACTTATTCTTAATTGTCAATTTATTCAGCTCTCGATAGTCTATACATAACCTCATACTCCCACCTTTTTTCTTAACAAATAAAACAGGGGCTCCCCTAGGGGAAGTGCTTGGTCTAACAAACCCCTTCTCCAACAGATCTTGTATATAGTTCTTTCAGTTCTTTCATTTCTGATGGAGATAATCGATAGGGTGGTCTAGATAATGGAGCAGCTCCTGGAATTAGATCAATCGAAAATTCCAACTCCCTGTCTTGTGGTAATCCCTGGATATCTTCTGAAAAAACTTCAGGAAACTCGTTTACTACCTCTACGGCTGACAGCTGGGGTTTATCAGTCGCTACTAAGGATGATATAATTGAAGGGACTTCACTAACATGTTTGGCCAAAAATTGGAATGACTCTTTTCCTGGTGGGTTGACAGCTACTGCTCGTAGTTTAAAGTCAATTACTATCCCATACTTAGTTAGCCAATCTATTCCCAAAATCATATCAAATTCTGGCATCGGCAACACAATCAAATCAGCAGTAATCTTATGTCCTTGAAGTTTAAGTTCTAAACTCCTAAACAGTTCGTGCGATACCAGCTTCTCCCCTGATGGTACCGACACACAATAACCTATCATTACTTGCTCCGGCTAGATGGATAATTTCTTAACAAACTCAGCAGAAATGAATGAATGCGTAGCTCCTGAATCTATCAAAGCCAGAGAAGGAAATCCAACTATCGAAATTTCACTTGTGACTACTGTCGAGTCTGGTTGAGCTTGTTCAGCTGTCATGACAAAGGCTCTGCTGGTCACCAGTTGCTTGAGCTTTGGACAATTTTTCAAAATATGTCCAGGCATTCCACATTTATAGCAGACGTTTTGTCCAAGTCTGCATTGCCCCAGATGATTCTTATGGCACTTAGGACATTCTGTTCTATTATTACCACCAGGAACAGAGCTAATAGGTTGGATCAATAGAGGCTTTTGCTCTTGAGGCCTCTGCTGGTTCTTGTTCTGCTTCTTGAACGGCCTCTGGTCCTTCTGCTGAAAGGCTTGTCGCTTCTGCTGCCTTTCCTCATCAACATCTTTCCAATCTCTTTCAATTTGCAGGGCTCTATCCACTGCTTCTCTATAAGTTCTTGGCACAGATAGCCTAACATTCATTTTGAACATCGGCTTCAATCCTTCCACGAAGTGACTCAGTTTCTCTTCTGGGTCACTTCCTATCAATGGCACAAAATAGCACCCTCTTTCAAACTTCCGCACATACTCTTGTACGGTTAAACTCCCTTATTTGAGGGTCAAAAATTCCCTCTTCAATTTGGATCTATTTCCAGCCGTGAAGTATTGTTCAAAGAATACTTGTTTGAAATCTGCCCATGTGAGATTCAGCAGATCCACAGACAACTTGGCTCCTTCCCACCAAATCATCACATCTTCCCTCAACATGTAGATAGCGCACCTTGGCCTATCCAAATCAGACATTTGGAGATACTCGAAGATAACCTCCATGGATTTAATCCAGCTTTCTGCAACTAGTGGATCAGTAGTACCACTATATTCCTTGGGTTTCTGTCGTCTAAACTTCTCTTGGGGATCGTCATTACTAGGTCCCCTGCTGCTGGAAGATTGGTCATTGCCTCTGTTATTTTGTTCTACCAGCAGTCTTAACAGTTGTGTGATATTAGCATTATTATCACTATCAGTTTCTTCTAAAGGAATACTTCGTCTAGTTCTTCCTCTTCCTGCCATTCTATATTCTATAGCCTGTAATCCACCACATACATATATCAAAACATGCTAAATAATTTAAAGACAATGCTCTGAAAATAAACTCACAACTTAGAAGAACAGACGATGAACTTTGATCCAGCTGATGGTGCGTGTGTTTATCTTAGGAATGTTGCTCTGATACCATGTTATGACGCTCGAACCCACGGGAATCAAGAATTGGGATAAATAAAAATTTTCGAAGTAAAAGAAGGGCTAAAAGATAATTTGTTATAAGCTGTATTTATTATAACTTCAAAAAGAATGAAAAACACAAAGACAAGATCTAACAGACTCTCAATTGCGCGCCAACTACTGGAAACATTTGCGGAAAAACAGATTTTATACATCATTGCAATTGCGATTTACAACAACTGAAATTCTATATAAATGTACAACTGTTGCACTGATCTAATACAGTACTTCTAAATCAAAACGATACAACTGAGACACGGAAAACGCAGGCCTTGGACAAACACACACCACCCAGCAGCTGATTTCAAGTTTCACCTTCTGTTCGTTCTTCAGCTGTCGCACCTGCACCATTTTAAAAGCTAGTGAACCTAAAGGCTCAGCAAGTAAAACCTGAATAATAACGAGTTTAAATACGCAGGTAGACATCTGATCAATACATACACGTTTCATAAACATTTCTTTCTTTAAACGTAGAGACAGGGGATAATAGCCCAGATCTCATTATCAATATCTTTTCTTTAGATTTATGGCATATAAGCTCCTCATGGTCCGTGTTGCACTTTGATCAAAATAACTTCCGATATCAGTTTTAGCATATAACTCATATGAAAGGGCAGTCGACATCTAGACAACTGCTCACCCTTCTCCTTGGTGACCGTCAACTATCTATGCCATAATCTTAAAATAAACTTTGTTCCATTAACATCCTTTCGTAAAACTTTCTTCCTTAAAATCCTCGGGTCCATCATTTAAAACTCTCGCTTCCATTTTCAAAACTTTATTGAGTATTGAGTTCGTCTTTGGAAACGTTACATTGATATAAGACCAGTCGCAAAGAATAGGAACCAGTCGTAAGAAAATCAGACGTAGTGAACAGTACCAGTTGCAACGAATAGGAACCAGTCGCAAGACAAGAACCAGTCGCAATGTCTTATATTAAACAAAACGGCGTCGTTAGTGCAAGAAAAGTACTAACATACGTAAAACCAGACGCAAGGAATAGGTATAAAACGATGTCGTTGGCACAATAACAGCCGTAAGGAATAGAAATCCAGACGCAATGAATAGTACCAATCGCAAGACTAATACCAGCTGCAATGAACAGTACCAGTCGCAAGACTAATACCAGCTGCAATGAACAGTACCAGTCGCAAGACTAATACCAGCTGCAATGAACAGTACATCTGCTGGTTTTACGAAAGCAACGCGACTGCTGGATTTAATCAACAAAAATGCATCTGCTGGTGAACAGTGCATCTACTGGAATTTACGAAAACAACACAACTGCTGAAATTTGGCTTTATATTATAACATCAAAACAACAACTATGCTACCAGCCGTTGCCTATCAAACCATACTTTATAATGATTCAACTAGCAACTACCGATTACACCGTTATCAAATTCTGATATTATAATTATTGTAAGGAAGAACATTCATAAACATTCTGGGAATAAACTCAATCCTCAGTACTTTTAAAACATCATAATATTTCTGGAAAACATTTGGAAGCATAAAAACATTATTTTCGAACCCATCTTTCCTTCATTTTCATGTATAAATCATTTCAAACATGAACTTTAAACATATTGTAACACATACAAGACATTATTTTCGAACCCATCTTTCCTTCATTTTCATGTATAAATCATTTCAAACATGAACTTTAAACATATTGTAACACATACAAGAAAAAAGACTCAGAAACATCAATATATGCTTCAAATGGTGAGTCAAAAATCAGCTTTTACTTGCCTTAAACAAAACTTTGCAACGGCAACCGATTCCTGCAGAAATCTTTTCTTTAAGCGACGCACAAACTCTTCTGGAAATATTTTGAAGAACACCTCAAGATTTTCTTTGCAAATGATAAAGATCTTATTTTGAAAACAGGTTTTTATATGAAAGGGATTAGTGGCAAGCTACTTGTGAAATTAAGCATGACACACTTATAAAATTTAGTAAAATTCCCTTCCTCTCATTTTAATTCGTAAAACACCAAACCTTTTTCAAAAGAAATCATTTGTCCTCCTTAAAATATTTTTCAATCGATTCAAACCAGCTCGTGCATCACTCTTTGGAGTCATCTGCTGGAATCAGCCGCAGCGCATCTTATGTTCTGAAATCAATGAATCAGCAAACACACGACATTCAAAATTGCCATTTTGACCCATGACATCAATAAAATGCATAAATCAGGTCCTATGGATTTTGGGGCGTTACATCTGTAGGTCGAGAGGCCTGCAACTCTGCCCTCGGGGAATGAGCTGGACGTCCTTACTGCAATGACCTGCAACCACAGACATGGGTCAAAGGGCGTCAGGAGTCATCCCGACGAAGGTACTCCGATGTTTAAGTCAGCTCTGGTGATTGAGAAGATATAAAGAGTGTAGAGAATAAGTCTGCTGAATGTGTGTAAAATGAGAAAATACCTGTTATTTATAGGAGAGCCAAGGGGTTGCGTGTTGTACTACCTGGGTAATTATGAATTAGAGTGGACCTGACATGTACTCTCACCTACCCTCTGCAGGTAGGAATGGCTTCTTCCGTATCTTGTCAGCGTATTCATAATGGATTAATCAAGAGGGCCAAGTTGCTTGTGTGTGGGGTCGCTGTCAAGGCCAGACAACTTGTCCTGACGTCAGGTCGGGAGACTATAGTTGTGCAGACTCGTTACACCTCGAGATCCCGAGGTGCACTCTCGGGTCAAGAGGTCTTCCTGCAATAGCTGTTGCTGGAAGAGCTGAGGTCTTCCTAGAAGATCTGAGATCTTCCTGCAATAGATCTTCCTGGAAGAGCTTAGGTCTTCCTGAAATAGGTGTTGGAAGAGCCGAGGTCTTCCAGTGGTGTTTTAAGATGAGCTCGTTCCTCGGGTCTCGAGGTGAAAATTAATAGTGGTATCAATAAAATTGATGTAACCGAATTTCGCTCAGCCAATGAGCTATCACCACGTCAGACTGTTAGGTTGGGAGGTCGGGAGATCTATAGGTCTGGAGGTCTGGAGGTCTGGAGGTCTGGAGGTCTGTATATCTGTATGTCGGGAGGACTGGAGATTTGTAGATCTGTAGATCGGGAGGACTGGAGGTTTGTAGATCTGTAGGTCGGGAAGCCTGTAACTCTATAGGTAGGGAGGCCTGTAAGGGAGATCTGTAGGTCGAGAGGCCTGCAACTCTGCCCTCGGGGGATGAGCTGGACGTCCTTCCTGCAATGACCTGCAACCACAGACATGGGTCAAAGGGCGTCGGGAGTCATCCCGACGAAAGCCCTTCGATGCTTAAGTCAGCTCGGGTGATTGAGAAGATATAAAGAGTGTAGAGAATAAGTCTGCTGAATGTGTGTAAAATGAGAAAATACCTGGTATTTATAGGAGAGTCAAGGGGTTGCATGTTGTACTACCTGGGTAATTATGAATTAGAGTGGACCTGACATGTACTCTCACCTACCCTTTGCAGGTAGGGATGGCTTCTTCCGTATCTTGTCAGCGTATTCATAATGGATTAATCAAGATGGCCAAGTTGCTTGTGTGTGGGGTCGCTGTCAAGGCCAAACAACTTGTCCTGACGTCAGGTCGGGAGACTACAGTTGTGCAGACTCGTTACACCTCGAGATCCCGAGGTGCACTCTCGGGTCAAGAGCTCTTCCTGCAATAGGTGTTGCTGGAAGAGCTGAGTCTTCCTGCAATAGATCTTCATGAAAGAGCTTAGGTCTTCCTGAAATAGGTGTTGGAAGAGCTGAGGTCTTCGAGTGGTGTTTTAAGATGAGCTCGTTCCTCGGGTCCCGAGGTGAAAATTAATAGTGGTATCAAAGATCAAATCAGAACATAGCTTCGAACGTTGGCATATGACTGTTGTCTCATACATTTGAATGGTGCAAGATCAATTATTTAAGGAGAACGAGACGATGGTCAAAACGGTGAATTGGGAGAAGAATAGAGAGAAGTGCGGTAAAGAAGAAAATAAGGAACAGAAAGTTTTTATCAAGAATGGAGTCTAAAAGAAATATTAACTCAGTGAAGCATCCCATGCGTGTGCATTGTGAGATAAAACACTATAAGAAATTATATTCTCGCACACAATCACTCAAACATATACACGAGAGATGAACTTCACAGAATAGATGAGTGATTAGTCTTCAACAAATACATTAAACATTGTGTTTGTATTTTTGACATAAGAGGCATTAGATATTATATAGATTGTGAGGTTGCGACCCATAATCGAGTGCTAGAATTATTTAATCTTTGTTTGATTCATGTAGTGGAATAGATGTTAGGAGCTTCGATATAAGTAGTTGATAAGTCTTATAGCCGAAGTGAGTATATTCAAAGTATTATATAAACCAAAATCTTTTAGTGGAGTCTTATATGCAACAGAAGAACGAAAGAAGTAGAAGGATTGAACTATCGAACTTCCATAAACAAATTCTGTGTCATTTGTATTCATTTCATACTTGCATTGTTATCTGTATACTAAGACTGGTGAAACATTTTCATACTTTTCCTTTAAAACATTTCACCGTTCGGAGCTTTGGTTGAGTAAGAAGATAAAATACCAAATTTTATTTTATCTGGGCAAACATTCGATAACATTTTAACCGAGAGAACTAAGAGCTAATAAAAATATTTTATCCAGAGTGAAGTTTTCGATATTACTGTATTGCTTTCTTTTCAAATGATTTCGAAAATATTTGATTGATTTTTAGAGAGATGTCAAGTGACTTCCACTTGGTTTGTGTACCAAACTTGATATAATTTCTCAATACTTAGTTATGTCTGAACATTAAAACAAGATGTTATTGCAACTCTAGCAAATAAAAATAACCAAGTGTTATTTATCAAGAGAAAAAAGTTTTCAAATTTCTTAAAAGTGCTTATTCACTCACACTCTATACTCTTTTTGCTCCCATCAAATTGAAATCTAACTAAATGAAAATTTATATTTGCAATATTATTATAAAAAAATTATGTAATACCAAATTATCACGAGCCGAGATTATAGATTAAAAATATATATAAAAATAGGTACTTTAAACTATATACAGTCACAAATTTATTTACATTCATATGATAGATCGGTCCAGTACCTGTCTCTAAACCTGTTTAATCAGTCAGGTGAGTTTAATATGTGAGGTTGCCATCCTCCACACACACATAGATAATGGTTGCAAATACCTATCACATTGAATGAAGTCCTTATCCAATATTTTTGGGTAGTCAACTACATGTCATATTCACCCTTTACAGCTAGAGACCACCTATAATATAATGGCATCACCCTTTATGGCCTTCTCCTTTATCACCCAATATTTTCTTCCAAACCTTTCTGTTAACCCTTGGCTCCACTTCCACAGATATGCATGCTTGTTCCACACCTGTCACCTACATTTAGAGCCTTTTTTTTTGTTAGGATTTGTATTCATCTATGAGTGGAGTGATAAGATCAAGAAAGAGAGAAAATAGATTAGTATTTTGAAGGAAGAAGATAATTTTTAAAATTGACTGAAACAAGGCAAGTAAAGTAAAATACTATAGCACAAAAAAATGCATCGGCATCCGAGCGCTTGTAGCGCTCGAGCTCTTGCAATTTCATTAGCAGCAGGTATCTTGTGAGATGATTGCAATTTTGTTAGCAGCAGATATCTTGTGTAAAAGTTGTAGAACAGAATAATTTTGTTCTCTGTATTCACAAAGATGAGACTTCCCATATATACACAACAAACTCCCTAGATGAGAGGATTTTGAAGTATATATTTGATTAAATCAAGTTCATATTTATGTTTAAAACATCATGTTTTTTCGTTGGTCAAATCAATTAAGAGAATGGAGTGACCAAGCTCATGTTTATGTTTAAGATTAATCTTTTATTATATATATAAAATAATAATTTTAATATAAAAATAATATTTTTGGCATATTCATGTTCTAATATATCACCTTGTAACAAGGGCAAATGGGAAACAAGCATATGACGTAAAAATGATTTAACAAAATAATGTAAAATGATGAAAATTAACAAAATAATGTATCATTCATACGCGACCGACGTGATATAAAATTGATCACGCCGTCCACGACCGCGTGACAAAATCTCATGATACATCCACATGTTATTTGAAATCATCCCACCAACAATTATAGTTAAAAAGCTATTCCCATCAAAGAATATACACCCTTTGAATTATCATCATAAATTTAACCATTTCTAATAAGTGCACTTTGAAAACAAGATATCAATATGTCACTATTCTTATCATAAGTTGGCACTCCACTTATGATAACAACATCAACACTCACCATTTTATAATTAAAAAAGTCATAGGGAGCTTGAAAAGACATCATTATTAGTTTAAAAGAAGAGTGGAAAAGAAACATATGTTGGAAGATACCAAAGTGTACACTAGCAACATTCCATTAGTAGCTCTAGTTTATTGGGTCACATTTGGTATTTTTTTTTTTTTTATCTGGAATTAAATTAGTGGGTCTTTATTATTCTTATCAAAATTAAAGCAATTGCACAAAGACAAAGGATATCATGTATGGGATGTGTACATAGACAACCAAGCTCCACTAGGTACTAAAATTAAATTTATGTGATCTGTATATTTTATGAGGTTGTTAGTTTGTGGACAAAGAAACACCTTTATTTGAATAAAATTGTTACATCTTTTTATTATTTTACACACATTATTATAGTATAGAGTAGTATGATCAAGTACTTATCATTAGGTCAAAAACTATAGCTATTAGTCAATGTGTAATTTTATTTTCATAATATGACATAGATAGTATTACCTTTTGCCGGTCGCTGGTCCTATCCCAGCAGAGATAGTATTACCCGTTAAAATCTGGCGTCGCATTTTTATAGCACATCTGGTTAGCCATATCAAACGACGCAACGTTAGCAGTTTGACGTACGAGAGCTTTTCTGGAGGGCAACAATCTCAATAATTCTCTCATACATGTACACTTGACTCAACGTAGCATAGAACAATATTATCTATTTCTCATTAGAGCGAAACGCCAGTTTTAATCCTATACTTATTAGATTTGGAATCTTCATGAGTAAAATTATAAAATATTTAACAAAATAAACTTTGTTGAACATTAATTTTAAAATATAACCTTGCCTGTATCTTTGTTTAGGTGTCATTTTGCAAAATACTTTTTAAGAGATCATATATATATATATATATATATGTAAGCTAAATTGTATAATTGCAATTATTCAATTTTTTAGCGTCATAATCTGAATTTGAAATTGTTGGTTGAAAAACTCAAAATGTAGGAAAATCATTTTTCTATGTATAGTCAGGCAAATAAAGAAACTTAATTTGATTTTTGACAAAAGTTTTAATAGTTTGAAAGATAGTAGTTGTACGGAAATAAATCACACGACAGGTCTAAAGAAATTGACACCAACCCGTGTGTATTAATTATTCGCCACTAAAAGTCTACAATGTTCGCTGTCGACATCGATATTATTTTTTATAAGCCAAACAATATATTGTGTCACATTCTTTTTTGTCACTAGCTAGATAATTATAATTTCTAATTTTCGGGAAGATTCGAACTTTGTGGGCTTTATTTGGGCTCTATACGTGACATTTTTGGATAATTTTTTTAACAATACTTTTAGTATTTTTTTATAGTGAAAAATATTTAAATATATGTTTTGGATAAAATTTTTTGAAAAAATATTTTTTATAAAATATATTATTTTGAAGTACGCTTTTTTAAACTAAATAGAAGATATTTTATCATATTTTTAATACATATATAAAACTTATTAGAAGAATCAATTAATGTTTTTGATTAAATTAATTATTTGAATGCTCTTTAATGTTATCTTTTAACTATAAATCATTTGTATAATAATTATCTAAACAATTTCTTAATCTAAATTTATTTTTATAAAAGTTATCCACACACGTTAAAACTATTCAAATCATTTAACAAAAAATTTTTAAAACTATTTTTACAAAAATATTTGTAAAAAACTTATTGCCGAAAAATAGTTCACTTATTTTTGTCTTCCTAGTACGATGAGCATTGAATTGAACTAGGTCATAATATTTAATAAATACTGGTGTTTCTCTCTACCTTTTCAGTGTTTATATTTGATTTTTTTCATGAGTCTTCTGAAAAAAAAAACAAAAAAACTGAATTTGGAAAATTAGAAAGCAAATTTAGAATTTTGTAAATGTTTATAATTTAGAGTCAATTTGTCAAACCACAGAAGTCGATTTCGTGTGTGTATAATATATGCATAATATAGTCAGACATAGCTCACATTTCTAGCACGTTAAATAATCTCGTTAATTGAACTTGAGTGATCGAATGATTTTGCTCATCCATAAATAGATTAATAGATTTTAGATTATTCACCATTGTGACAAACTGTTTTTGTTATATACATTTATGTTGTTGTCAGTTTTTTAATTTTATGGCTCTTAATTATACTCAAACTTTACATTTTAATAAACCTTTGAGTTTGTAAACATGAAATAAGTATTATTATCATATTAATTGCCAAGAAAAGTAAAATTCGTTGCTATCTCGAAATATGATTAACTGCAAAATACATTATTTGATAAAATAAAATCAATTAGCATGAGCAACTTTGTTTTGTTATAAACACGCAACATAAATATATACACACAGTATCTTTAAAGCACATTAAACTCACCATCTACACCAATTTCCATAAGGGCCTGTGATGCATATATGTTTGTAACTATTTATGTCTCAGATTTTCAACTCATGATTCGGAGCCTCGAGGTCCTTTAATAACTCTACCAATGAACTCTCATACTTTCTTGTAAACAAGGGGCATGGGAATACTCAAAATATGGTAGAGGAACCTAATTAAAATGCCGAACTCGAACTCGAAACTTGATGTACTTTCCACCTAGTTAGCTGAAAACCACATCACATGCACCATGCTCAAGGAATAACAAGACTCGGCCTTAAGCTTCGAATGTGGGTAAAAGGATGAAGCCCTTTGATAAGGGGACAGGGCACCAGACCTTGAGAGTCAAGTTGAAGCCCTTGGATAAATGGCACACCTTTTTCACAAAGCAGTGCATTCTAATTTCTAAAGGCACTTTAGGTGTGCACACTAATACAGGGTTTTATCAAGGCTTTAGGAGCACATTAATGTAGGGATGATGAATACGACTAGAATGCAAGCAAGAGTCATTTTCATTTCTGCTTACTGACAGATAACCATTTATTTTATTGTGGTTCAATATATTTTGAAGTACACATTAGATATAACAACATCAAACTTCTTCAGAGTAGAGCATATCATCTTCTATGTCACCCAACCGTTATAAGTGCATACCCAATATACCAACCACAAACTTGGATTTCACATTCACTCGGATTTCAAATTCGTCAACCAGAAACTGGTCGTTTATACGAATTGTCCGGTGCCGAGTGCAAGAAAAAAGCATGACAAGCCTAAAAAAGATGACCTCTAAAGTCTAAACCAAGAATTGCAGCTATTGTTATGACAAGATTATGGAAATGCGAGTTCAATCCTACGGATGCAAAATAGCAAAAAACTCTGAGCATCAATATAATGAGAACATCTACCAACCATCCCAGTGATCTATTACGTGACTTATTCCAAGGATGCACAGATATAAGAAACAATACATGGATTCAAAGCAAGTAATGCACAATTTCTGGCAACCATATTGGAGCAATAAATTTCAATTTTCGAAAAACCAGCAGTTTTGCCCCAAAAGTTCACTACGAAGGTCCGATTAATCAATTCACATATCTAAGAGATCTAAAGAAAGATCGACTGTAAATAAAAACATTAATGATAATATATCAGTTCAATCTCAAATTTTTCAAGAAACAAAACTCAAAGTAATATTTCGAAATTAATAAAATCCAAAAAGAACAGTAATTCTTCAAACCCTAATCAAGCAGTAAGCACGACGGCGCCACCAGCCTCCTTAATCTTCTTCTCCGCATGCTTCGACACGAGCTTCGCCTTCACCACCACAGGCTGACCGGCGGGCAGCAAACCCTTGCCCAAAACCTTGAAGTACCCGAACTGCGTCACATCAATCAACGGCACCTTGTCCTTCGACGCCTTTTCCTTCACCTCCTGCGGCACCATCGACCACAGCCTGTCGACGTTGACGGTGGGGCAGAAGAACTTGTTCCGAAGCTTGTGGAAGTAACGCATACCAACCTTTCCGAAGTACCCAGGGTGGTATTTGTCGAACAGGATCCGGTGGTGGTGCATGCCACCAGCGTTACCCCGACCTCCGGGATGCTTCCTGTGCTTCCCGATACGGCCGTGACCGGCGCTCACGTGGCCGCGCTTCTTACGGTTCTTCTTCAATCTGGTCGTCATCTTGCGGCGGCGGTACGAAGAGGGATTGGGCTAAGAGAAATGTTTGAGGACATATAAAGAAAATCTGCTGCTTTAGGGTTTCGAAGACATGCCTTATTTACACTGTCACCCTTGTCAAGGGTCCTAATTACTTAATAACCCAACTTAATTTTCTATCCATCAATTTATTAATATTTTCGTGATTACTTGAGAATAAGTATAGTTTCTGAAAATTTGTATGGCGCAGGCGATGTGATGCTTCACGGACCAATGACGAATTGTTAATAATCTCTTCCCGACTTCATGAATTCGATTCTCGTATGAAACATATCATATATTCCGAATTGTTAATAATCTCTTCCCGACTTCATGAATTCGATTCTCGTATGAAACATATCATATATTCCGATTGAAATATTTTAAAATATGCTTTTGAGGATCGACTTGTTATATAAATTTCTTTCTCAAGTCCCGATCTCCTCATACATATTTCTCGATTTAAAATATATATGATCCAAGATACCTTTGATCCATACATGGATTAACCTTCTAGCAGACTAATAATAATCGAGTGTGGCACTATTGGCAACCAAATGATATTGATATATAATTTTGCATAACTTATTTAAGAAAGTCTATCCATATACATTTTTCATTAATGACTTAATTTTTCCGAAGGAACTGGTACATCATCCCATATATCACTCCACATATTTTTGCGAAAGAATCCATATATTGCAGCACTGATGAAGTAGAGGATAGCTCTACATATTAATCCGGGTTATCTGCATTGAAATGAATGAATATATATATATATATATATATATATATATGTATGTGTGTGGTGGGGTTATGTTTATGCACCAAGTTTTTTTTTTCAGTTGGTGCAAGCAAATCATTAAACCAAGTAAAAACTACCACGGCCTCTTGCCACCAAGAGGAATAGTGTTGGTTCCAGAAACCAGGCCACGGTTGCCAAAAGCTCCTCCGCGTCCACGTCCCCGTCCCTGTCCCCGTCCACGTCCTCGGATGTTGCTACCAGAAACTGAAAAGGATGTTAACGAACGCATGTGTAAGCCTTTCAAGTGTACTGAAAATTTCCTCCAATTGAAGAAGGGCAATTTTAACAAGTGAAAATGAAGAATGCTTGCTTACCCCCTATGTTATAGCCACTGCTTCGTGCCACAGCAAAGAGTTGAGGAGGAACAAATTGCCCTGCTTGCTGCAGGATTTTTATAAGTTCTCTTGCATGTTTGGCATTTCCATGAGTGAAAAATGTAAAAGCCATGCCTCTAGCTCCGGCACGACCAGTTCGACCAATCCTGTGGACATAATCCTCCAGACATGTTGGGAAATCATAATTTATGACACATTTTATGTCCTTCACATCTACAAGCAGCAAAGAGAAATTGCATCAGATGAAGAAATTTTTGGACAGTCCCCTTATCCCTGCACTCCTAAGATCCAAACTGTTCGAACAAAAGAATGAACACATTCTTTAAAGGTGCCTACCTAGCTTTACAGGGATAAGGAGCAGTTGGTCCACTATAATTCAAAATCGAATCCCATGATTGGCAATCTCGCAAGAGTCAACCGGCTTTCAAGACTACCAGCTTCCCGAGTGTGGATTGATGGGTGCATGAGAATCAACTATGCTACTCAGACACACAGGAGCACACTGCATGCAGAAAAGGTCCAATCAACATAAATTAGGTTTCTTAAAGTTAGGTGTCAAAAATGATCACTGCATACACAGCAGAACTTAAAAATTTCACTAAGCTACGATTTTCCCTAAAATAGAGTAGTTACACATAGTAAACCTTGTCCCTTGCCTCTGTCTAAAGAAGCTGATATCTTAATGCAGTATACGATATTAAGAGGAATCATTTGGAACAGTCTAAACCACCATTCTCCTTGTTCATCAATCAACTTGAAAAGTATTGCTGAACTACTTCTGAATCATTTCGCCTATTCAAGAAACCCATCAACAAATACAATAAACTCAAAGCCTGAATCCAACTAGTGATTCCTCCTCCGAAATTAAAGGCACCACTCAAGAACAAAACACCAATCTCTATAGGTAGAACCCAATATGCTTATAGCACCACCTTCTGCACCCAAACCACATTATTCTCAGGAACATGGAGGACAGCCGGGAGACTTGCCCATATATTTGGAGAACCAAAGTGTGAGACTAAGAATTTCCTAAGCTATAAGATTAATCCTACCAAGACCACGAGCTGCAACATCAGTGGCAATCATTATTGGATTTCGACCACTTTTAAACTCAGCCAGAACCCAATCCCTTTCATCCTGGGTCTTGTCACCATGAATAGATAAAGCTGGCCATCCATCCATTCTCATCTGTTTTGTGACTTGATCACAACCTTTCTTTGTTTCTACAAAAATTAATATCTTGCTTCCATCCATCAAGTCTTTTAGCAATTTGATTAGCCTGCAGAACAAGTATAAAGTAAACAACAAAAGGACCAAGAGAGGAGCAGAGTGTCCATAACAAAAATCACCTGTTATACTTCTCCAAATCAGTCATAACTTCAACAACTTGGTGTATAGATTGGTTTGCTTTCAGATGCGGAGACCCAATGATGACCTGTCATACATCAACATTATGAGATGATGACATGTATTGAAATAAAAGATATATTCTTGCAATCTTTTTAAGGAGAAGCACTCGGTCTGATCACTCTGAGCTTGTACAACAGATAAAAAAGATTATCTGGAAATTCAAGACAAACCTTGTATGCATTGTGCAGGAACTGTCTTGCCAAAATTTCTACCTCCCTTGGCCATGTGGCACTCCAGTACAATGTTTGCCTGTCAGGACGTATCTGCATTGAGTGAAAATGATTAAACATCTGAACTCTGTGAACTTTCAGTAAACTTTTTAACCAGTAAGGGAATAAAAGTTGTTCTTAATATATCATGATTTTATGACCTTTTGACTTCTACTATTTCTTTATATTCGTCCAACATATTATTACGTATAGAATGCAGAAATAAGTGGATCAAATTCATACAAAAAGATCATAAATGGGCACCAATGCAACGTGGCTTGTCTAATTGATTAGAATGAAGACATACAACAGCCAGACATTACTTTTCATGTCATTGAGGCCCCTATCAGATTCAGTCATGAGGCCATAAATGTCAAATAAATTGATTGCATTTGTAAATGAAACAGAAACCTGCCTCAATACCTGAGAAACAATTTTTCTGATTTGAGGTTCAAATCCCATATCTAGCATACGATCAGCCTCGTCCAGTACCAGGTATGTCACTCTTTTCAAGTTAGTATGTTGCGCTTCTAGCATATCTATCAATCTTCCCGGAGTAGCAATGACAATTTCAACTCCTGATAATTTCAAGCAATTTCCAGATAATAATAATAATAATAATAATAATAATAATAAGCAGCATAAAGAAGTCTCAACTAATAAGCAAATGAAGAAGGTGAGGTACCTCGTTTAAGGTCACGAATTTGAGGGCCCTTTGGGGCACCACCATAGATGCAAGTACTCCTTATGTTTGCATATGAAGCAAATTTTACAGCTTCTTCTTGAATCTGAACAGCCAATTCTCTAGTAGGTGCTAGTACTAGTGCAATTGGACCTTCACCTTGTCCTGGTATTACAGTTAGTTTTACACAATGATATGCACACATATAGAAGGATCATATCAGAATAAAAATTGCAAAAGAACTTACTCAGCCTGGGTTGAGCACTGACATGAACAAAAGCAGGAAGCAAATACGCAAGAGTCTTTCCAGAACCCGTCTCAGCAATACCTATTAGATCTCGACCCTTTAAAGCCATCGGCCACCCTTGGGATTGAATAGGGGTTGGCTCAACAAAGCCCAATCTAGCGATGACCTCCAGGCAATGGTCTGAAAATATTCTTAAGCTTAATTAAAGCAACTAATAAGACAACAAATAAAAAATGCAAAATAAAATGAAACCATAAAATGGTTGATAGATAGGAACACACAGAATGGTTAAACTAATATGGGAACAATAATTTCTGTGCAACTCAAACTGGTCATCTTGGCATTTTGTTCGGGTAGATTTATTGCAGAAAAGTTAGCTTGGTATAACAGATAATCCATACCAGGAAAATTTGCTTCTTGAAACATTCTAATGGGCTTGGGAACATCGTGGCCTTCAACAGTAATCTCCCGCCTCAAACGGTACATTGAAACTTCTTGCTCGCTCATTGCCCTGACAGATGGGTTTTCCATATAAAAATCCTTCTTAAATCCAACTAAGCCTCTGAAGTCTTGCTCCGGAAGATCAATATAATCTAAGTCATCACCCCTGGGCCTACCCCCTCTCGCACCACGCCCTCCATCGAAACCACCCCTGACAGTGCCCAAATTATCAACATTTTTACCCCCACTATGACCTGGATTAAAACCCCTTCCAGAGACGCTGGCTCCCCTCCCACTGTCATGGTTTCTTCTGCCACCTCTCCTATCTCCAATGCCACCATTGTTGAATCCTCCACCTCCACCTCTGCTGGAAAAATCGCCACTATAGTTCACATTAAACCCTCTTCCAACACCGTGATCAACAGAAGGATACCCACTAAAACCAACACTACCTCCTCCAGCTATTACAGCAAGCGCTGTAGGTGCTGGGAGCACAGGAATGGCTCCATAAGGAACAGGACCTCTGCCACGATCATAGCTCGGCGGGGCTGTGACACTTGGCACAGGAGGCAGGATCTCTATTGGTGGCTGCCCCATGAAACCGCTGTAGTACAAATTGAAATAACAGCACCATCAGGAAGGACATCAATCAAGATACCCCCTCACTTTAATGTAGATAATAACATCAAATTGCCCAATTGCTAAATATCACACATTTAAAAGAAAAGAAAAAAGAAAACCCAACGGAAGTGGAGTACATTTTCAACGTTAAACTCGTCTCATCAGTTAAACATAAGAACATCAATCAGCCCAATTGCTCAATCATTACAAATTGAAATGAAATAAAACCAAGACATAGTAAGAGGGATAACCCAAATACGGTAAACATACAAGCATAATATATACTTAAAGATACACAATTACAAAGCAATTAACAACAAATAAGACAGAATTGTACTAGACCGCAGCAAACCTGAAGCTAACAAGAAAAATTCACAAGAGAAATACAAATACGAGATTAAACAAATATAGAATAAATAAATATAAAATACAAAAGCAAGACACCTTCGGCGCTGACGATAGGATGCTGCGTCGTTGAGCCTAGGATCGTAGTTGTTGTACATGGCGAGATTGAGAGGACTGAATATTAGGGTTATGGATTTTTTTTGAATCTATTAGGGCTTTCGATTGCAGATTGAGGAACGAGAGGGGATAAAGATAAGAACTTGAACTTTTGGAAAAAATGTAGTGGTGTGTTTGTTTCTATGCTCGTTGGTTCGGTTTATTGTTTTACAAATATTTGATATTATATATTAGGGTTTGATTTATATGATCGATTCTAAATGATTTAAAAAATTCAATTGGATAATATATATTCCAAAAATTTAGAAGTTGTATTGATTTGGATACAATCCTATTTTAGTTTTTTTTTTTTTTTTTTAGGTATTTGGTTATCCGATTTTCTACTTTGGACTATAATAATGTGCCACCCCTACTTAGATATATATCTATATCATCAACTTTAATTTTAGACTTATAGTCATTCTTTATTATAAGTATTGATTTGATACTATATGTATCATCTTTACATTGGTGCTACATACGTATTATTCACTATAACACATGTATTCGTTTTGAGTAATTCTAAAATTTTTAACCACACATTTACAAGATTCAATTTAAATAATGCACTTTAACAATTTAAAAACTAGAATATCCAATATGCTGCATGACTTCTGGTTTAAATTTTTTTGTTTGATCGTCATGTCAATTGTGTCTCATAATTTGCTTCCCCGATAATCGATTGAGCATCTTATAGATTCTGTGTCACAAGATGTCCACGGATCATCCGCATCGTTAAAATTTGAGATTGAAAGGTAAATAATTTACGTTATTTATATTATTTTTCATAATTGATATATGAAATTTTTTTCAATTACAATATTTCACACTATCAAGTCTAGCATTATTATTATTTAATAATATATTATTAAATAACAAGGATATCCTCATTAGATTTGGGGATCTTAAAAATTTTCCATATCCGTCTTGTTTCGGATTTTCCCTATGGGACCCCAAACTCGCATGGAAAATTGTCATCCCTAAACAAATGATTGAAAATTGTGGTCGAAATAAAGATAGAGAAGTTTAATAAATTAGTGTGTAAATATCATTTGGTATTGTAATATTATCGAGACTAACTAACCACAAGAGTGAGAAAAATAGTCATTCGGATTTGCCGGAGAAGCACGCACACTCAAAAAAGTTCCTCTCAGATTGTCGAGTGAGCTGTGGCCGTTGATCCTTGCGCACCTTCCGATGGCCGTCCATTTTCTTCCCTTCGTATACCACTGTGACTTCACAAAACTCTGGTGCTTTCTTCCGTATGTACTCTCCTTTTCCTTGCCCCTTTCTAGCCAGCCTGAAATCAAATCATCAATGTGTATGCACACTATATTTTTATTACAAAATTTTCAATTTTGTGACCGTGGATATAAATGTAACTTTCTGAAATAGTAACATATATATATAATTTAGACGTTCATCGAGTGATATAGATAGACAAATCTGAGACTTTCAAATTTTACGTGGGTCCACAGCTCACATCGTCCCTGTTTCCGACAAAACTTGCCTTTTAAAGGTTAGCATATTTAATGGTCTAACCCAGTTTAAAGGTCCCTTGGTCTATACATGTTTTTAAATCGAGGGATATGCACAAGTAGTCAATGATCCGGAGGAGAAGACTTATATAACTGACTAACTATTAGAGCATTCCCCACGATATTTCAGTAGGAATATGCTTCACATGAGAATCGAACCGTGAAACCGGAGAAGGTACTCCCACATCATCCCAAATCTTATCAACTCGCTTGTGACCTCGAGATTGTTTCCGACAAAACTTGCGTTTAGGGCATGGAAGTGAGAGAGGTAGGCCTCATCAAATCATAAAATAAGGATTTCAGGTCGAGTAAGCATATCTTCCTTGGCTATTTGTGATCAATAGGAATTTATGGGCTCTTGGCTCAACATCAGATGTTCTATGTCTCAGCCTGAGGAATTCGACCCAGCTTGAATTTTCACGTGGTCGATACATCGGGTCACATGAAAAATGATTTGGTCCTTGGAGTCGAACCAAACGAGACTTGTAAACATTCCATACTAGCTCTTGAGATCAGTATAGTTTGTTTTTGCTTGTAAGAAAGAAAATGAGTTACCTTGCAAAGGTTGATTGCGTACTTCCCACAACAAGATTAGTGATATTAACAACTGAGATGAGATCTAATATTGCTTTGGCCGATG
Organism: Dorcoceras hygrometricum; assembly: GCA_001598015.1. NCBI lineage: Eukaryota > Viridiplantae > Streptophyta > Magnoliopsida > Lamiales > Gesneriaceae > Dorcoceras > Dorcoceras hygrometricum. The sequence continues at coordinate 250,243 of KQ994471.1, forward strand.
CACTACTTTCCACCAGCATTGTGTCCACCGCAATCTGCATCGAAAACATCCTCATAACATCGCACTTTTCATATATATACAACAATATTTCCGAAAAAAACGACGGACAAATCTCAGGAACAGCCCAATTACAAGACACTGCGATGGTCCTAGTTTTTCAGAGCACAAGTTTTATTTAACTTAACAAAGATGTCCTATGTCCATCTCGTCGAAAAATTCCGAGTCGGCTCGCACATACTCTGGATTCATTGCAGAGGTTGATGTATTTTTGCAACAGATGCTTTCTCCTGTTGCTCTCCTCCTTGATGTATACCTGCACCTGATCTTTGCTCAATTGGCTTCTTGATAGCCTCCCAACTGCCACACAAATTGTAGGCGACGTTTAGGCAACCATTTTTAGGGACGATTTTCGGATTCAAACATAGTAAGTTGTAGCCAAGATGGGATGCCAAGACATTCAAGCAATCCTAGGTTCATCATTCATTTGACTCGACCAACAAAAGTTGTGATCCGTGATCCTATATTACTGTAAGTACATGGCGAATCAGGTTCCTTTCGGAATATAGACACAGTCGTGGCGTATATATGAGTCTAGCTAGCCAGAACTCCAAGATTTCTAGCTAGTGGACTTAATTGTGTCATTCAGATACATATGTGCATATTATAATATTAGAATTTTGTTGCTCAAATTGGAAAACCAATTAAACCTTTCATCACAGCGTACTTATTACTACACACACCTATAACAGTGCTTGTCTGAAAGAACATATGCAAATCTGAAATGTAACCTAGGATAACATCAAAGAAAGATAGAGGGAACCCACCTGGTGTAGGGATATAGGTGAGGGGAGCGAAAACGTGAACCAAAAAAATGCGATCTCCTGGCGAGACGGCATGATCAAGTGCCCATTTGACTAGATGCAAGTCATTTTTGCCAACGGCAACATATACATCATTGGCTCCTATGTCTAGGCTGGTCACTATGCTCTTGCTTTCTTCTCCGATCTCCACGATTTCCGGCGACGGTGCCGGCCAATTACGATAATATCCTTCATCTATGGACATGGATTTCTCTCCTTCCATATATGTTAAGTGTATTCCACTACCGGCCCTTTTACTTTGAGAAAAGAGATTCATGCAACAAGAAGAAAAGTACAAATTTGATATAAGGATGGAAAAGGGTCGTTGCTTTCTAAGTCATGAGAGGATAAAAAAGACAATAAAAAAAAGTTTGGGTTATGTTTGCTTCTCCTTTTTTATATGAAAAACATATGGAAACTACATACCTAAGGTGAGAAAAAATGTGGACTTTATTGCTCTTGTTGGATGTTTTAAGTTTACAACACAAATTATATATAATTTAGTGACTCCGTAATATAATATATATCAGAGCCAGTACTCGCTGGCCGATGGTAATGATGTAACTCAAATCTTCTAAAATTTATAAATAATCAAGGTCACGTTTCAATCGTTCTCCTGGCCGTAACAATAATCACAGACAACATGTACTAATCAGTAAGTTTTGGAATTAACGAATTACTAACCCTACGGTAACTGTCCCCACCAATGGGTAAAAGCAATACCTAGTTTTCGAAGGATAGGGACCAATCTGATATATGTGATAAAGATGTTAATTGTCACATTTTGTTTGTCCTAGCATTTTCAATAAGATTTTAGAAAAGTTATCCATATATCTCCATTTATTATCTGTGTTATATATATTTTTCGTCATAATATTACATGGACCAAGGGATTTATCACGCCAACAAAACCAAATAATTGTTAGATCTTTACACGAAATTTATGGGTTGCAAGATATGTCAAAATCCAGGCTTTTTGACAACAACTACTACTTTGATTTTCCTTTAGTTCATAGCCACATGCTAACCCCACTAGGAATTTGGAAAACATTATCATTTTGTACGTTGTTCCAATTAGTGGAGGCCACTCTTTTTTTGGCTCAAAAGAATTGACATAAACATGCAAGTGGTTGTCGTGAATAGATAGTTTTAAAGCGACAATCGAGATTTACAACGCCTTGATTTTGGATATAAAACCGGTAATTAAAAAAATTCTTCAAAAATTTCTTTCGAAACTGCTTAACACTTCAAATTTTTAAGAAATAGTTTTTAAAAAGAAAAAAAATTGGGATACTCAGTTATAGAACCATTGAAGAAACTATGTAAGAATACATGTGTAAGTGCCTTGAGTTGGTAAGATTTGGGGTGAGGTGAAATTCTCCTATTCGGCTTCACGGATTCGGTTCTCGTGTAGAGCATATTCTCCATTGAAATGTTGTGAGGATATGCTCTGGATCGATATGTTATATAAGTCATCTACCATCGGTCCCTGTCTATATGCGCATATCGCTCGATTTAGAACATGTATGGCCAAGAGACATCTGACCTATACAGAGGATTAGTCCTCTAATAGGCTAACATTTTTAATAAAAGAATACATGAGTAAGTTGGGATATATCCGATTTTTAGGTTGTAGACGTACGGCGAAGCATTTTTTTTATTTTTTGAAACTTAACTATTTTTATTTTGAGAAAACCTTCGATTCATTCAATTAGAAAAGTATCATATCATACAAATCTTGTATCGTAATTAATTTAGACTGATGACCAAAATATGTATTATATTTATCTCGATGATAGAAGATAATAATAAGAATCATAATGTATTATACCTGAGGTGTTCATTGGATGGTTTTGTTTGGTTTACGCAATATATTTATATTTCAGAAATATATCTGATGCCCCCCATTAGTAGCTCGGGATCCGAGGACCATCTACATCATCAAGGGCGAAAGCAATCAAGAGGCGCGCATAGAGCTCGGAGATCGGGATACGCGCAGGGAGCTCGGAGCTCGGGATTTTCATCGAGGCTTTACCATACCCTCGGGAATCGCCCGAGCTCCTTCGTTACGGATAAGAGCTTATAAACCCGAGGAGACGGCCTAAGTTCGAGGCCTCTCTCGAGTGCCTCAACCCGAGGTGTTAAAGCACTTCCGCAAAAGGCGGAGAACGTGGGCCGTATTATGCGGGAGACGTGCGCACGACCTCACCCACGTCTCGACAGAACGTGCCAACGAATCGATTCATCTGCCTAGCCCCTCTACAAATACCCCCAGGTTTGTTCTCTTACGATCATTCACTCATTATCGCACTCTCTCGCACACAGCTTATATTCCTCTCATTTTACTCTCGTGCACGGCTGACTTAAGCATCGGAGGGGCTTCGTCGGACACATCTCCGGTGCCCTTTGACAAGTGTTCGTTGATTGTAGGAATACGCACACACTCTCCAATCCTCGACGCCCGACGTTCCCGAGGTCCTCGACGTGGTAACAGCTCGTCGGCTGAACTATTTGGCTACAACAATTGGCGCCATCTGTGGGAAACGTAGAAGAAGATACAAGATGCCACCAAAGAGGACTAGAACTCAGCGTAGTGGGGAGAACAGTAACACAGAGAGTACCGCACAGGGGTCGGAGAATCCCGCTCTTACCCCCGCCCAGATAGCTGAATTAGTAGTCACTACTGTGGCGCAAATACTGGCAGGTCAACATGCTCCACAACCGCCACCTAATCTCGATCAGCAAGCCGAGGAGATTAGGAGGATGCGTGAAGAGTTAGAAGCTCAGCAAGCCGAGGAGATGAGAAGGATGCGTGAGGAGTTGGAGAGTCAGCGAGCCGAAGAGATGAAGAGGATGTATGAGGAATTGGAGAATCTGAGGAAGGAGAAGAGCTCGGCACCGCCTCCCCCGCCTGCTCGGGAGGTACCATTCTCTGATGAGGTGTTGGAGGCCATCTATCTCGGTTTGAGAACGCTGCGTTGCTCCACCGATATTCTGACCCGATCAAATGCCGAATCTTTTTGACTACCCTAGTCCGAGCTGCCCAGCAATGGTTTAATCTTCTGCCAGCTGGGAGTATCAAGTGTTTCCAGGACTTCAGCCAGGCGTTTTTACATCAATTCGCTAGCAGCAAGAAACAACCCCTGACTACCTTGAATCTATTCACTGTGAAGAAAAAGGAGCATGAGACTCTTCGGGAGTACATTCGGCG
>KQ994472.1:0-39568 GCA_001598015.1 Dorcoceras hygrometricum
AAGACGTGGGAGTTGGTGCCACGTCCTCCGCATGTTAATGTGATTCGTTCTATGTGGATTTTCACCCATAAAGTCAAATCCAATGGTGTTTTTGAGAGACATAAAGCCCGTCTTGTAGGTGATGGGAAAACACAACAGGTTGACATTGATTGTGGTGAGACTTTTAGTCCGGTGGTGAAGCCAGCTACGATCCGTACTGTTCTTAGTCTTTCTCTTTCGAAAGCATGGCCAATTCATCAATTGGATGTCAAAAATGCTTTCCTTCATGGTGAGTTACAGGAAACAGTTTATATGCATCAATCATTGGGTTACATGGACCGTGATCATCCAGATTATGTTTGTATCTTACATAAGTCATTGTATGGTCTCAATCAGGCACCCCGGGCTTGGTACAAGCGTTTTGCTGATTATTTTCTGTCTATTGGGTTCGTTAATAGCAGATGTGATAACTCTTTATTTATTTTCAGCAAAGGCTCGGATATGGCTTATATTTTATTATATGTTGATGACATTATTCTCACTGCTTCTTCTGATGCTCTGCGGTGTTCTATAATGGAAACATTATTCTCACTGCTTCTTCTGATGCTCTGCGGTGTTCTATAATGGATCTTCTTAGCTCTGAATTTGCTATGAAGGATCTTGGCCCTCTGAATTATTTTCTTGGTATTGCGGTGACTCGACATAAGGGTGGTATGTTTCTTTCACAACGCAAGTATGCCGCAGAAATAATAGAGCGTGCAGGGATGGCTTCGTGTAAGCCGTCTAATACCCCAGTTGACACAAAATCAAAGGTTAGTGCTACATCTGGTGCTACATTTGATGATCCTACCCTATACCGGAGTCTTGCAGGGGCTCTACAATATCTCACTTTTACACGGCCAGATATCTCTTATGCAGTGCAACAAGTGTGTCTCCATATGCATGATCCGAGGGTTGATCATATGTCAGCTCTCAAAAGGATTATTCGATATGTTCAGGGTACATTAGATCATGGCCTACATTTGTATCCATCATCTTTTTATCGTTGGTATCTTACACTGATGCAGATTGGGGTGGGAGCCCTGATACGAGGAGATCTACATCTGGTTATTGTGTATTTTTAGGGGACAACTTGGTCTCTTGGTCGTCTAAGCGTCAACCCACATTATCTCGTTCTAGTGCAGAGGCCGAGTATCGTGGGGTGGCGAATGTGGTTTTTGAGTCTTGTTGGCTTCGAAACCTTCTCTTCGAGTTGCATTGTCCGATTAAGAAAGCTACTTTGGTGTATTGCGACAATGTCAGTGCTATTTATTTGTCGGGTAATCCAGTTCAACATCAACGTACAAAGCATATAGAAATGGATATCCACTTTGTCCGAGAGAAGGTTGCACGAGGAAAAGTCCGTGTTCTCCATGTCCCCTCCCGTTATCAAATATCCGATATTTTCATTAAGGGTTTGCCACGGGTGTTATTTGAAGATTTTCGGGACAGTTTCAGCGTTCGTAAACCTCCCGTTTCAACTGCGGGGGAGTGTTAAATATAGTAAATATTTTGTAAAGTAAATGTATAATATTAGCCTCCTTTGACCTAGCCTAATATTATTAGTCTCCTTTGACCTAGCCTAATCAATCAATGTATATCATTAATTTCCTGATTTGTAGCCTAGGATTATGCTACAATCTTGTGTATATATTCTGACGTTTGATAATGAGAAAGACAACCAAAACATTCTTTCAAAGTTGTTGAAAATTATGGAAAAATAAGAAGTGGAATAAATTTGTAACTATTAATTGTGTGAATTTGAACTCATTTTAAATTTTATGTTATTGTATTTGAGTACAATATGTCTTATTTACTTTGATAAAGTGGAATCCGCCTAGCGGCGCCTAGTCCCCGCCTAGGCGTTAGGCGCTGACCTAGCGTCCGACTAGCGCCTAGCGAATTTTATAACATTGTTATCTAGTCATAACTTGTGATGACGGTCATAAATTTCAGGCCTTTGCCAAGCCAAAGCAACAGGCCAAGAAATCTGCTGCTGCAGAAGATGAGAGCATGGATCCAACGGTATTACTAGTATATTATTTTTATTTTTATAGTTGTGATATTTTGTGTTTTTGTCCGTCTTGTTGTATTACCTATATGGTGTTGGAAATGTGAATTATTTTGTTTCTACACCGAGACGATCCTGACTGTTTCACTGAAAGCAATTTTTGAACTCTTGCAGCAATATTTTTGAAAATAGACTGAGGTTCCTTGCTGCGCAGAAGGAGAGTGGAAGCAATCCATGTCCACATAAATTTTGAAGCTAAATTGACTATCCTTGAATATTTAAAGAGAGATGAATTTAAATAACAGAGACCATCTTGAGGATGTTGAAGAAAGAATAGCTGGTACTAAATATGCTATATGTGATTTATTCCGAGTGCTATAAAATTGTGTTACTTTCGCTTGATGCTATAGAATTTTCTTTTGCATGGTGGTGGTGCTAAAGTTCAAGTTATTGCTGATACAAGGTAGTGGCATTTCTCATATTTTAGTTACAGAAACACTGTGGTGTGGATATGAATTCCCTTCTGTTGAGGCCCCAACTCTTTGCTGTTACTGTCAATTTTTTCCTTTTCCTTTTCGTTTAACAATTATTGATTGCTAATACATTGATACTTCAACCTTGTTCCTATCGTTGCAATGCTCATCTTTCCAATCCACTGAATATGGTGGAGCTGACTAGCACCATCTCAGATATATTATAAGATCTTTTGTGCCACAAACTTACTTGTGGTGCTGAATGCGGTCATAATCAGCATTCCACATTTTGCATTTCTTTCAGCCAATTCCACTTCTGCGATTACTTGCATTACTAACAATGTGATTCTGCTCACGGAAGCTCTGTGCAAAGGAAATATTTTCATGAATATCTCCAGATTTGTGTAAGTTAGTTTCATATATTGTTCACATTTTCCCTTCATTTTAATTCAGGGGTTTTTTGCTATGCAACCGGAAGTGCTTTAACACGTCGGGTTGGGGTTCTCGGGAGACGCCTCGAACTTAGGTTGTCTCCTCGGGTTATAAGCTATTCTCCATAACGAAGGAGCTCGGTCGATTCCCGAGCGTGTGGCAAGGCCTCGGTGAAAATCCCGAGCTCCGAGCTCTATGCGCGCCTCTTGGTTGCTTTCGCCCTTGATGATGTAGGTGGGGTCGATACTTGGTCCTCGGGTCCCGAGCTGCTAATGGGGGGCATCAATATGTATCATTAATGACATTACATTATTGTCCGTTAACATATTTATTTTACATATAATTTAATTATTATGTAGGAAAAAAGTAATTCGCAACCTAATTCCAAATTCTTTCAAACAATTATTATTTTTGTTTATTGTTTCACGTCCTCCTCATATATTTTAATAATCAGGAAAAATTCTATCTAGTTTAATCTCATTAACATCAACTAAAATAATCACATAGTTTTGGGAATTTATGTCTTTTACATTTTACAACTTTAGTCTGATAAATTAGCGCTATGTATTACTAATTGCTAAAGTTTCAGGCATATTGGTGTATGATGCTCATTAAAATAGCGTGGTTCCTCTCCAAGATCTCACATGAACCCGAGTAAATGCTCACGATCTTGGGGTGAACCTGAAATCATGAGCAGGGTGTTAGAAGGCAGCCGGAAGAGTCTCCCGATGTAGCCTCTTCAACGCTCAAGTCAGAGATCGAATATGTAGATATGAGCACCACGAAGGCCGAGGTTAGAATTCAATTTTTTGAATCCTTGATAAAATCCAAAAACCTGATATTTATAAGAATAAGGGGGGACCATGCATACTAGTAGGGGACACACGTGTGCAAGTCACACACTCTTCGGCCGAAGACTTATCTACCTGGGATGAGGCAGGGATGCACCTAGGGGTGTCAAATTTGGACCCAACCCGATAACCCAACCCGAACCCACCCGAAAAAAATCAGGTTCGGGTTGAGCCATTTCGGGTTGATTCGGGTTCGGGTTGGGTTCGGGTTGGGAATATTTTTTTTACTTTTCACCCCAACCCGACCCGAACCCACCCGACCCACCCGAATTGACACCCCTACTCACCTCCCTCACCTCTAGCATGCATCTTATTACTTGGTGCATACCCCACTCACCCAACTCCCCTCTACTTAGCATCCTCCTTAGTTTTTACCCACTCAATTGACCAACTCCACCCCAATCTCACACCTTCATGGACCAATCTTACTCATCTAAGCTGGCACAAGGCCTTGGTTACTAACTTATGTGGGCTCATTCATGGGGTATCTCTGTATATTCCAATAAATGAATATCCACAAGGATAATCTCAGCATCTTGTTCTCTGGAGGAGACTCCTCATGGGGGATTGGGGCAACGTCCCCCATAAGATTTTCGGGAGTACCTATTTCAAAATTTTGAAAATCTTTTATCCCAAACAAAATATCATCACACATTCCTTGGTGCATCTTCCTCAATGCACTTACGTTTTGAACGGTTGGATTTGATTCACTTATCCTATAAATACTAGCCACTCTCTGTCAATACTTCTTTTCTTCATCAACTACTTGGCTTCTCCCCACTTCATACTCTAACCCCCTCATCCCTCCAGCCTCACCTCTCACCCCCCTCAAGCATCACCTCTTCCCTTCAAGCCTCGCACTCGCTTCTTCCATCCTCGCCTTTTGTCTTCAAGTCTCGCCACTTCTCTTAAAGCCTCACCCTCACCTTCTTTCAATCTTGGCCCTCGCCCAGCGTCCACTTCTCTTAAAGCCTATCAGTCACCTTCTTCCAACCTCGGCCTTCGCCCAACCTTGCCTTGCCTCTTCTAGCCTCATTCTCGCTCATTCCATATTCGCCCTCGCCTCTTTCATTGAAGCCTCACCCATAATATGTTCGACATAATGCCACAATAATCACCATCTCTCCCTACTCATCATCTCACCTGGTACAACGTCGTGGTCTTGCAGCTGCACATATCTCCAGCCTCGCCCTTATGCACACCCATTTCTAGTCTCGTCTCTCCAAGCATGCTCAAGTGTTGATAAAATTTTAGAGCTCCTGGGTGATTATTCACTTTGACTAGGCTCTTCTTCATATGTCCGACTCTTTCCTTTGTTTTTATGTTTCCAATTCTCATTTTTTTCTGCCTTCCTATCTGGTATGTAATCCTCTCCCTATTTATCGAGCTCCATTTGTTCCCTCTCTGTTTTTCTATTATGCCTACATCTCATTCCTCCAAATCCGACTCCTTGAGTGATTCTGAAAACACTAGCAAACATGAGGAAGTTAGTGAGTTTGATGAGATAGAGGGATTGTTAGATTCTGAAGTGGAGACCTTTGAAAATCTCATTGATGAAGAAACAATAGGCCACAATCATCCTAGTAAGGAGTTACGACATGTGAATCAGCAATGCGGTATAGCTAACGTTGATGCTCTATGGTATGGTCACCTATCCTCTAAACTTAAACCTAACTCCGAGCAAGAAATTAGGTCCTTGACATTAGGTTCCTTCCCACGAAGATCGACCCTACCTACCTGCCAAAGGAGGCCTTTGTTTCCCTTTACCCGATCACCTTCATGAATTTAACAAATATTATGATGTTCATTTAGGCTAACTGTCACCCAATACCTTTCGTACCTTATGTAGCACGGTCCGGTTTCAGCTACTGAGGTTGCTTTCTAATTGGACCACTCTCTCCTATTTTTTTGACACTCAAAAAATCAAAAGAAGGACCTTTTTACGTTTTCATCTCGTTCAAATTTTCTTCTTCTTAGCAGGGGGTTCAAGCAATGTCCATGGTTGGAAAAAACACTTCTTCTTAATACAACCTCCACCCCTGGGACATGCACCACTGAATGGCATTCTTATTTTGCCACGCCTTTTCTTCCTATCGGCTTCAAAAAATCTAAGACATACCTTAAAATTGTGAAAGAACTAGGACACCAATGCTTCAAACCTCTTTACCTCCTAGCTAAAGACAATTTGTGTCATGCTAATTTAAGTCAAGTTGGGCTTGGAAGGAAGCTGACACGGGGTAGCATCCACATGCATTCTTACTTATGATTAGTAACACATTATGTTTAATATTGTATCATATTTCTCCAATTTATTCTACAAGATATAGAATCATGAACACCTTATTGCTTTGTTAGTTGGCCAAGAAAAAGGCAGCTGAGATCTCATTGGCAGCCTCAAAAGAGCAATCCGTCATTCCTACTGTTGCTAGACCAAAATGAAGTGCCTCCACCGGGGCCAGAAAGGAAGCAACTTTTACTGTTATCTCTAAAAAACAACCTGATGCTCTCATCTAGACAAGTTCGTCCATCCACTCGAAAGAAGCCCCTCATGAGAGCTCCTCCAATAAGTCTAAGTCCTCACCCTTCCTTCCGGCCAAGGCTCTTCATGACCTTCATAAGAAAAATCTCATGTCACTCAGCTCCCCCAGTTTAGGCAAACGAAAGCTTTCGCCTACTTCTATCTCAACAATGTCTTCACGAGAGGTCTCAAATCAGGGTCACAACTAAAATGACAATCCATTGGGGCAAGCCATCTATCACTTATACACTCTAGAAGCCACTATCATTGGACAAGGATCCAATAATATCATGCAATAATAGAGGGAGAATATTATGAACTCAAAGTTTTATTCATAAATGAGGTATATCTCTAAACATCACAATATTCCCTATTTATAGGTAAATTTGGGAAGACAACAACAAATAAAACATTAATTTGCATATAAAAAATGTGCAACTAGTCTTCCACATTGGCCCATGCATTTATGTGATTTGTACTCCACTTTCTATCTTCTCATCCGATTTTGATCATTCACATAAAACAGAAGTTGTAGATAATTGCTTTGGGTGAATGATAGGCAAAATTTCGTAACATTTTGTTTTGTTTACCCTAATTATTTCAGTAATACTATTTTGTAAATGTAATATAGTTTTGTTTACCCTAATTATTTCAGTAATACTATTTTGTAAATGTAATATAGTTTTGTTTACCCTAATTATTTCAGTAATACTATTTTGTAAATGTAATATAGTTTTGTTTACCCTAATTATTTCAGTAATACTATTTTGTAAATGTAATATAGTTTTGTTTACCCTAATTATTTCAGTAATACTATTTTGTAAATGTAATATAGTTTTGTTTACCCTAATGATTTCAATAATACTATTTTGTCATACCTTAGCAGCAAATAAAATAATTTTTCTAAGGCGAGAGGCGCCACCAGACGATGAAGGCAAGCCCCGGCGTTCTCCCAGGCGCGCTCCTTTTTCTTTTTTTTTTTTAAGGAAAATAAAGAATTTTGAAAATTGCTAAGTCCGTTGTACGTCTTATTAATGAAAGTCCAAAGGGCCAATCCCTAGTATAACATGTTCTGAAGAGAAGACATGAGAAAAACGAGACTAAGCAGAGAGAAACAGAACATGCTGTGCGCCAGAATAAGATCGGAGGAGAAGAAGTTTAAGAACCGATGAAATAGCAACTCAGAACGTAACGACTAGCTACTGCAGGGTTCGTTGTTTTTTTTTTTTTAAGGTTACACAATTGACAACACGGAGTGCTGGAATTTATTAGGGTGAGATTAGGAAGGTAATGGACGTTCTCTCTCCAATTTGTGCCAAATATGTTCCATTCGTTGAATCTATTGTCATCCCTCCATTATTCCGGCGATTATTGGCGCTTGGAGCAACTTCCTTCCCAGGTAGGAATTTTCTATTGCCCATTGAAGGTCCAGTTATGGAACAGGCTTTCTGATACCAATATTGCTCAATATGGAAAAGCAAGGTTTAGAACTCCATGATGTGTCTAAAAAATTAAGGTGATCTTACGTTTTTTATAATAGTTTAGCTATCAAATAACTTGTACATATTTTTGTTTTTGCAGTTTATAGACTCAGTCCACTAATCTGGATGCTTATATCTGCAGTGTGTCGTGTTTTATGAAGAAATCCAGTGGGGTGAATCAAGGCAGCCTCTAAGTTCTTAACACTGTTCTATTGAATCCAGAACCAATTGCTAGAAGTTTTCGGTGACAATAGTTGACACTGGTCAGTGGATTCCCATAGATTTGTTTCACAATCATTGCCGGAGGTTGACCAAGGGCCTTAAATTATGCAGAAACTCCTCCAGTTCACAATGTTTCGAACAATCAAACCTCATCAGTTCACTCAATTCTCCGCCTTCACTTCCCTTTCTGACAATTACCTAGACAACGTTAGCATTGTCAATGAAGTCCTCTCCCTCATCAATTCTGTGTACTCTATGGAAATTTCCCTTAACAAATTATACCCTTTCTTGAACTGCGAAATTGTTGTTTCAGTTCTCCAATCCCAGGCCCAGTTGAAGAATGATCCTCGCATCTGCTTTCGCTTCTTCACCTGGGCAACTGGGAAAAAGGAGTTCCGTAGTGGGGTATCACATAATTTGATTGTCAACATGCTCTTGAGTGGTAATGCATTTGATTTATACTGGAGTGTTCTTGATGATTTGAGGAATGAAAAGATGCCTGTTTATGCAGATGCTTTTGTTGTTTTGACTTTGGGATATTGGAGGTTGAAGAATGCGGAGAAAGTAGTGGAAACATTTGGGAAGATGAAAGATTATGAGTGTAAGCCCAATTTAGCTGCGTACAACATCATTTTACATGTTTTGGTGCAGAAGAAAGTGATCAATTTGGCATTGGCGATATATCATAAGATGATGAAGTTAAATTACAAAATGGGTAGGGATACCTTTAATGTTTTGATTGATGGTTTGTGCAAGAACGGGATGACTGAAAATGCACTCATTCTATTTGACGAAATGAACAGTAGAGGAATCTTGCCTGACAGGATTACATACACAATTATTATTTCAGGTTTGTGCAAGGCAAAGAGGACAGGTGATGCGCTGAGGTTACTTAATCTGATGAAAAGTAGGGGATGTAGACCTGATGTTATTACTTACAATGCTTTGCTTGATGGGCTTTGTAAGTTTGGCCGGGTTGATGAGGCACTCTTGCTTTTTGAATCATTAAAAAATGAGGGTTATCATGTTGATATTCGGGGGTTCAGTTGTTTGATCGAAGGTTTGATAAGAACTAAAGAGATTGGTATGGCTGAAGAGTTGTTTTCAAATATTTTTGAGGTGAAGTTAGTCCCTGATGTTGTGCTGTATACGATCATGATGCGTGGGTTAAGTGAAGCTGGAAGGATGGAAGATGCAACCAAGTTGTTAAGTAATATGATTGCAAAAGGGGTCATGCCAGATACTCAATGTTACAATGTGCTAATCAAAGGATTCTGCGATGTCGGTCTCTTGGACAAAGCTCGGTCTCTCAAACTAGAGATTTCCCAGAAAAATCAGTTCCCCAATACTTGCACTTACACTATTCTTATTTGTGGTTTGTGCAGGAATGGGCTGCTTGGAGAGGCTCAACAGATTTTTAATGACATGGAAAAAGTTGGCTGCTTGCCCTCTGTTGTAACTTTTAATTCACTGATTGATGGACTATGTAAGGCTGGTAAACTTGAGGAAGCTCGCCTTATGCATTACAAATTAGAGATTGGGAGAAATCCATCGTTGTTTCTTCGGCTGTCACAAGGTACAGATCGTGTTCTTGATAGTGTTAGCCTACAAAAGATGGTGGAGAAGTTGGTTGATTCTGGGTTAATACTTAAAGCTTACAAGATTCTTGTGCAGCTTATTGATAGTGGAGCTGTGCCACTCACCAGGACATATAATACGTTGATAAATGGTATGTGCAAAGCTGGGCAAATTAATGGTGCTTTTAAGCTCTTTGAGGAGCTCCAACACAAGGGGCTTTCCCCAGACTCAGTTACATATGCCACACTCATAGATGGGCTTCAAAGGTCGGATAGAGAAGTAGATGCATTTAAGCTTTTTGAACAAATGAATAAAAATGGATGTGTACCAACCTTATGTGTCTATCAGACACTCATGACCTGGTCCTGCAGGAGGAATAAGATTACTGTTGCTTATGGTCTTTGGTTGAAGTACCTGAGGAGTTTAGGGGAAGATGATTCTTTGAAATTGGTTGAAGAATGTTTTATGAAAGGGGAGTACGAGAATGCTGTAAGACGCTTGCTTGAAAGGGGCATCAAATTAATTGATTTCAATTCTGAACCATACAACATTTGGCTCATTGGATTATGTCAGTCTAAGAGAATCAAGGAGGCTTACAGGACATTTTTAATTCTCAAGGAGTTTGGGATTGTTGTTTCTGCCCCAGGTTGTGTCAAGTTGATTCATGCTCTCTGCTGTGAGGGAAACCTCGACCAAGCTGTTGAAATTTTTCTGTATAGCATGGAGAAAGGTTATATTTTGATGCCACGCATCTGCAACCATTTACTCGAAGTTCTCTTTTCAAAGGATGAAGCAATGCTTGCTTTCGAAGTTCTAGACAAGATGAAATTTGTGGGTTATGACTTAGATTCTTACCTTCACCGCAGCACAAAACTCCTTCTATATAGTCATCGAAGACTATAAGTGGCTGAGTGGCTTTATGGATCACTTTGAACATTTAGTCATTTTTTAGCACTCTTAGGTTTGGCTACGGCAATGGATCTGTGACTTGGATTGCTTTCCACTGGAGGAAATATTGCTATGAGTGAGAATGCAATTACTCTTACACCTGCTGTAGAAAACGGTCAATAGTTCAACTGCCAACTTTATTGCTCTGTCCGCATGTGTCTGAGCTTTATTGTTTGCCTATATCGTGTTTTTGTAGGTTTCCTTTCTTGATCAAATTCCATTATATAGCAGACCGAAATGTTTTCGTAACAATTTTTTCTTCTCCCTAATTGTAGAATACTCTAGTTGCATTTACATTTGCGTGTACTTTATCACAGGTTTTCAGAAGAGAAAACATAAGATGATGGCTATACTGAGCATTTTTGTCCCGAGGACTGGTCCTTCACTTTCTATGAGAACAGGCATCCAGACTCAACTTTTAAGGACAAGAAGGTGATCTTGGTTGCAGGAATGGATGGATATCCGTTGCAGTTGCTGGGAAATGGTTGCCTCTAAAGGTCTGGAATCATTTAATGACCAAGCAGTTTTGTGCTTGTGCATTTTATTTCTCATATTCCTTTTAGAGTTTTCATGCATCCGGTCTCCAAAGATGATCTTTTACTGTATTTACTAATTTACTGAGACTTGACTTGACAATCAAGTCTTTTGAGGTTTCTTAATGGACACAAATATCACTTTGCAGGTATATGGACTTGATATAATCCGAGAGCAGTTAAAATCTCTTAGATAAATCTGTATTTGAATGCTTTTGATGACAATGGTCAACCCATTTATGATGCTGAGAAAAAAGCTTTACCTGACCGGATTGAATTTTATGAATCTGATCTGCTATCTTACTGCAGAGAGAATCACATAGAACTTGAATGAATAATTGGATGCATACCTCAGGTATTAATTATCATCAATTTACGAATGAAATTCTCCATGGAACTTAATAGGAAATTAAAAGCTTTCCACATCTGTAGAGTATTGCCAAAGTTATTTGCTTTTTTCGAGTATATTCTGGTGGTTGAAGGTTTCTTCAAGATTGTGTATTAGGCATATTCTTAACCCTAATCCTGATGCTCTATCCAAGATGATTACGAAAATGCCAGCGAAGAACCTGTGCAACTATTGCGCCCTCAGGGTTGGTGTACAATGTGAACTTTTTCATTCTGTATAGCTGTGTTCTTGTTTCACTTACCAGCATCTAAATGCTTCATGCTGAGGTATGTTATAAAACCTCTTGGGATTATGATATTTAATATGGGAAGTTTACCAGGTCAAGCTATGTGTAAGCGATCGTTTGAGCGTCGCGGCCTTCATGTGAACAATCCTTGGCAAATAAAGTTATTCAGGTAATAAAATAACTTTCATGCAAAACGTATACCCATGAAGTAGACACATTTGAAGATGTAATGTTGTAGGCTGCTGATACAGATATTTCAGCTTTAGTTGAAATTGAAAAGAATAGTCCACACCGTATTTGAGTTTTTCATGGGGTTTGGTGGCGTCCAACCTATTTCTGACCCCACTACGTGGGCATATACCAAAACTGAGGGTTGTATATCTCACACTTTATCTGTATATAGATGTCACTCCCACAACCTAAGTGAAATACAGACATCTTAAAGTCAACATCGGGTGAAATTTGGTAAGGAAACTAATAAAGTGAAGGATATTCATTCTGTTTCTCTGACAGGTAAAAAAAATTCGAGTTTCTAAGAATTAAATTCAAAGATATCAGCAGCTCTTTGGATTGTCCTTTGAAGATGACTCTGTTGCAGATGAGAAGATATCGTTCCTATCTTATCTTGCTAATGTTCTAAAAGGAGATTTCTTTTTTCCCTTATGAGTCACCAGCTGGAAGCAGACGATTCCGTAACTTTATTGCTGGGTTGATGAGAACATACCATCACGTTCCACTTACTGCAGAAGTGACTGTCAATCGCATTGATGTTTTTATGACTTGGATTAGAATACTTTAAATTCGTTCACAATCTTTACAGCTCGGTGCTTCTTTCTTTCTGTATGCCTTTTGTGAAAACATTCAGTTTCTTATACTTGTATGATTTATTCCACTCATTTACTCTCTTAAATAAATAAATAAAAAAAATTCTACTCGTAACTTATAAAGGGAAAGAGGGGTTCTTGTTGTCAAATAGAATGGTCAAATATCATATCTCTTGTCAATGGGGGTTACTCTTAACCATGCCTTTTGTTTAGCTTCTCTATCTGTTAAATTCTTCTGTAAAAGACTAAGCCCTGTGACTGACCATGCGAAATATTGCTTTAGATGCTCTGACCTCAATTTTGGGATGGCTTACACAGGTCATCCGCATTTTTTTCAAAGGAAATAGTTACTGTTGGCATTTGTCTTTAAGGTCTTATTGGACACAGTCTGTTGGGATTGATGTACTATCTTTTGAATAGCTTTACAACTATCTTATTTTGAAAATTGAAGGCTGTTTATTACAAAACAATATATAAATATCTGATGTGGCATTTATTGCCTGCTCTTTTTGGGCTACAATGTTGTTGTATTCCAGCAAGGATTGTGGCAACTGAAATTGCTCTTCGATTGTTGTGCCCCCACCTCTCCATTGTTGATGAACAAATATCGTGGCATTTACCCAGGCAGTGGTTAACTAACTATCGAGTTTTGGTTTTTTTCACTCTGAGAGAGGGCAGTGTCTGATTGGTTCTTTGAAAAATGTTAATGGATCAGTTAAGAGAGTAAGTAAAATAGTACATACCAATTCGTGAAGAGAAGTGGTTCCCGATTGCTCTCATATTTGATGAAATATAAAGGTTTGTGAAGACTTTCTAGTCATGTATATCTGACATGCATGGCTATGTCCACTCAATGAATCTCTCATGTGATGTATTTAATTTGCAGAATATTTTTTCTTTTTTAAAATATTGACCACCTATTTTTGGCATCGGCTCTCAAATTGTGTTTTTAGAAAACAAAAGTCTTGTTGTATTGTGCTTTAAAATTATTATTTTTCTCCATATATGGTTAGATTCTTTTGAATTTATATTGTATAGGCACCTGATCATATTTTCTTTTGCTTCTAGCTAAATTACACATGCATACTTCGATGTACATTTAGTATGGGCAGATTGATGCTCCGTCTAAGTTTAAGTTGTGAACCAGTTTATTCACCACAAGGAGGTACAGCCGTAGTTAGTCAGTACTATTATGGTTGTCTTTTCAACGAGCTTCTGTCTTTTCAACTTTCCGATTGACAGCCACCAGCTCAGGTTAGTGGGTCAACTAATTTATTACTCTGCCATCAAGAGGTCATGAGTGGTCTTGTATTTTCGAACCAGTTAAAGCCTCATGACATTGTCAACATTACTATTTGAAGATGATGGAAGAACAAATATGCGATTTTATCTAGATCTGTAATGATTTACAACTCCAAACAATTGTCTTTAGTGCTGATTCATGGATTCCTAGTGATCTTAACTTCATAATCCAGCGCACAAGATTTTGTCATTGGCAAATTATTAATATATTCTGTATC
This sequence comes from Dorcoceras hygrometricum, assembly GCA_001598015.1. Taxonomy (NCBI): domain Eukaryota; kingdom Viridiplantae; phylum Streptophyta; class Magnoliopsida; order Lamiales; family Gesneriaceae; genus Dorcoceras; species Dorcoceras hygrometricum. Next base: position 14,045 of record KQ994472.1, read on the forward strand.
ATGAATTATGGCATAGGTAGGACTAGTGTAAGTATGTGCATACCCAGAGATAACTCTTCGTTGTACTTCTTTGATCTTGACCTGAGATTTTGAAACGTGCATTTGTTGGAATTTTTGGGTTCTATGACGTGATCATGTATCTTAATTGCTGATGAATGCGCTATTTCAGTAGATATTCACATCGAATTCCTTATAAAAATTTGCTTTTAAATGTTTGCTTGACTCTTTACTACCTTGCAGAGAAATGTCAAGCAGATTAACTTCTGAAGTCAATGGCCTGAGATTTTGAAACGTGCATTTGTTGGAATTTTTGGGTTCTATGACGTGATCATGTATCTTAATTGCTGATGAATGCGCTATTTCAGTAGATATTCACATCGAATTCCTTATAAAAATTTGCTTTTAAATGTTTGCTTGACTCTTTACTACCTTGCAGAGAAATGTCAAGCAGATTAACTTCTGAAGTCAATGGCTTTTCCAGTCCCACTATCTCGGTACTTGATCAGGCAGAGTTGATGATAAATGAACTGGAAAATTCTATCCGGCAGAGTTGATGATAAATGAACTGGAAAATTCTATCCAGGTCCTTATGGATGTCGATCAAAGTTTTTTGCCCATAATTACACCCGTAAAGGCTGCCATCTTTGAGAGTTTCGCCAGGCGGAACATAACAGAAACCGAAGTTGATGTTGCATGTGGCTTGAGACAATTATTAGCAGTAATTGGTTCCCATCTGATAGCAACACAGAATTAATATATGCAAACCATTTTCCGTAAGTGGGTGGTCTGGTGTGTTCACGAGGGTGGTACACTTTACTTCCCTATAGATACCAATGGAAATTATGTATCTGCTGCACAACTTTTGAATGCCGAGATTGTAAATGTTCCTAGAAATTCAGAAGTAGGTTTGAAGTTGATAGAAGAGACACTTACATACGTTTTGAAGACTCTAATTAAACCATGGATCTACATTTCAGGTGCAATAGTCAGTCCCACCTGCTCGTTTTACAGTAACAAAGAGATAAATATTCTGTTATTCATCTGTGCTAAGGAGCAAGCGTTATACTAGATACTTCATTCTCAGGGGTTGAATTTAACTCCAAGGGCAATCTCTTATGATCTGGGAAAAACATATGTCTTGGGGGAAAGGTTTTATGGATAGAATTCGTGTGATAAAAAAGTGTGTTTGATTTTCTTAAGAGGTTATTTTACGTAGATTCTAAGCAAATTATAATTGAATGGATTTTATTGATGCTTGCTTAGCACTGAGAAGTTTTAAAACATACTACATGAGTAAAGAGATTTTTAGAAAATAAAACTATATTACACGATACTTGTAGATGAACCATCCATAATTCAAAATACATTATATGTTAGTAGCAGATCTAATTACACCTGCGAAATAATTTTTCTGGACATTCTTCGTGAATTTTGAGTTATAACTGACGGTAATTGATTTGAAATAGTATTGAAAATGTTATGGTTTTCATATGCAAATTTTCCGTTTCAGCTTCGAGTTTAGGTATCAATTGGAAGATTGAAATCCTGGTGGTGATTTGTGATGTTTATTTGGCTTGTATTATTTTTTCTAGGCCGGAGAGATTAATATTTTATCATTCAGACGATTGTTGAATTGGTTTAGGTATGTTACACTTCGTTAACATATGATGGCAAGATATAAATCTTGTTTATATATATTTTTGTCTTTTGTGTATTCATGGTTTTGTGAGTTGTGCCATTTTTAAATACTTTGTTGATTACTTGTTGGGTATGTAACATATTTCATGATATTTAGAAATAAGGTATGACATTACATGTAGAATCATTTCAAATCTTGTTAACCGTTTAGCTTTGCCTTCGGTCTTGGCACACATTACTGTTTTAGAATCAGTGAGTAGCTTCTTAAACCAAGTGTTTTTTTAAAACTGAGACTGCAATATGATTGATGATTCCTAGATTCACTGTCTTTGTGATATGAATATATGGTGCGGTGTTGTGTCATTCCTATTTATATGACTGTTGATGGAGACGTGGGTGTTTGATCGGACACAACACGACATAGCTCGCATACCAGAAGGGAGGGTTAGCTTCATGATGATATGATCCCCTATGTGTTGTTGCTCGAGTATTGTTCCAGTTGCTATCGTACTATTTATTAGGTCATGTTCATCCTATTTATCTTGAGTCCAGTTACATGCATTGCATATTACATCTATGAATATAGTTTATGCATTATTAATGTTTATAGTTGTTATTATTTTACTATTTCATACCAGAATCCTAAACTCAACTTTTTTTCTAGAGGGCTACTCTGGCTGCTTTTGGGCACCATGGTAGGTGTCACAAGGTTTCTGTGCACCAACAAGATAACACACTTGTTTTTCCAAACCTTGAGCGGCTTGAATCACACACTGATTCAATCAGCCTTTTGAACACTCGTGTATATATTAGTGAATATAACTCACCAATGAGCCAACCAAACCAACACACACTTGCACTCAAACAATGTAAATGGCACAACAGTTTACGGGCAATGCCCAACCTTTGAATTACTATTACCACAATAGATTACAAAGGAAGCCAAGGTTTGCACACACAGAAGGCTCAACACACTCGTGTCTCTTGCCCTTGTGCAACTCAAGGCATGCATATATACAAAAGACAAGGAACAAATCATACAACTGCAAAGTAACTGCCGCCAGGTGTCGCAACAAGACTTCTCCACGCGTCCAGCATGCTTCAGACCAGCCAACACCTGTCCCAACTGCCCAAAACGTCTGAAAACTGCCTTCACCTGCTTTGTCTTATCAACATATCGGTCAGCACTTGCCCATGCATGCAGCAACCAAAGTTCAAGCACTTTCAGCACCATGCCTTAAACTTCCTGCACTTGTTCCAACACATCCCCTCAAATGTGCCATGTCTTTGATGCATACTGCCCAACCGATTGTGCCCAAGTTATCCCACATAACTTAGCACATCATATGCACCGCATGCGCACTATGAACTAGTCCTGCCCGCACACAGAACCAGCACCATCGCGTTCCAACCGTGCGAACCGATCTGCCCACATGAACTAGTTCACTCCGCCCATGAACTAGTCTTGTCCGGCCACCAAGGCTTGACTGTGCTAGTAATATCCAGCCCGAAGCGCCCAAGCCATCCCGCATAGCTTGTGCACCACATGACGCGCCGCGCACACGCCCTGGACTAGTCCATCCGCCCAATGGACTAGTGCAAACAAGGTTCCATCTTGGCCAACTCTTGCTTATGCCTTTGCTGCATGCATCCAACCCTGTGCAAGGCACCAACACGCCCCATTGTGCCGCATACACAACGAGACAACTCCGCTTGGAGACTTACCCATGTAACAGACCACCACCACCCGAAGAACTCGCCGTCCTCGGCGGGTCTGAACACAAACTCCGTGCTTCTAAAGTGTGCCCGATTCCTTCCCCCTGGACTTCACCCAACACAGCAAAGCCTGAATCTGCACCAAACTTTAGATCCGCCTCGACCCGCATAGCCGAGACCGTTCCTGTTTGCTTCCCGAAGTTTCTGCCCCCAGCAGAAGTTCCCTTCAAGAAACAGGGATTGCTGCTATGCATGATCAGCAATCCGCCCAAGTGCGGCATCACAGCAACTTGTGCATCCGCCAAGAATTCGTTGCCCAGAATGACATCATAATCGTCAAGGGGGACATCCATCAATCTGCACTGCCCCAACCAACTGCCTACTCGCAATTCAACATTGGCCTTGCCCTTAACCGGTGTCACATCTGAATTCACGGCTTTGATGTGGCTCGCATGTTGGGTCAATTTCAAACCCAACTTTGGAATTTCCCGCTCCGCCACGAAGTTATGGGTCGCACCCGAGTCCACCATGGCCAACACCTCATGACCATTTATGAAGGCTTTGACATACAACAAGCCTTGAGATTGAGAGCTTGGTCCCGCATGTAAGGCACCTAAAAGTTGTAGAGGATTCATTCGTACGGGCTCTTCATCTTCCTGCCTTGGTTCCTCCTCGGCCACCAAAGCAGGGAGCTTTCCTTTCTTCGGACAGTCCCGCATCCGATGATCACCATTGCAGATGAAGCATCCACGTTTTTCCTTCTCAAAGACAAAAGCTTCTTTGGTTTCCTTTGTGATACTTGCCCCACCCTCGTCGTTGTCTTTCAGCCTAAATTTGTCAGATTTTCCAAATTTAGCTTTTCCCTTCCCATTCGACTCAAGGGGGTTTGCATCATCAGCGCCAATAGCTTTAAAGTCCACCAACCTATCTGCAGCAGCAATGGCAGATGGCAAATCCTTGACTCGTTTCCTCCGCAGTTCGGCTTGAGCCCAAGGTTGCAATCCTGCCAGAAAGTTGAAGAGCTTGTCTTCCTCAGACATATCCCGTACGTCCAGCATCAATGAACTGAAATCCTTCACATAGTCCCGCATAGTCCCCATATGCTTAAGCTTCCGCAAGGACTCCCTAGCAATCCACGACGTGTTGCTAGGCAGGAATTGCTCTTTCAATTCCCGTTTTAGGGCCTCCCAAGTCTCGATCTTTTCCCGTTGGGCACTTGCATCGTCAGACAAGCGCGCCCTCCACCACAGTTTCGCATCCCCACCAAGGTACATGCTTGCGATAGACACCATCTGTTCGTTCGGAATCTTTGCCGTCTTGAAATACGTCTCCATATCCCATAGGAAGTTTTCAAGTTCTTTGGCGCTACGCACACCACCAAAGTGTTTCGGCTCCGGCACTTTGAACTTTGTTGAAGAAGATGCTCTCGTGGTTGTCTCAGCACCAACCGCCTTCTTCAACAGATTCAATTCAAGTTTGAATCCATCCACCTTGGATTCGATTTCTTCCCCTACAGATACCATCCTTGCTTCCACAAAGAAGATATATCTGCAACAGAACCAACATTGCTTTCCACCGCATTCAACAAGCCCTCAACTTGCTGATATATTGTTTCTGTTGGCTTCCCGGTGGGAACTCCGAGAAGTCCTTCAACCCTCCGCATTCGGGTCTCAAGTTCCAGGATACGATCCCGCAACGAGGTATTCATCGAAGATGATGTGCTAGAATCTTCCGCCATTTCTGCACGTCCGGAATTCGATGACGGCTACACAAAACCTGGCTCTGATATCAACTGTCACAAGGTTTCTGCGCACCAACAAGATAACACACTTGTTTTTCCAAACCTTGAGCGGCTTGAATCACACACTGATTCAATCAGCCTTTTGAACACTCGTGTATATATTAGTGAATATAACTCACCAATGAGCCAACCAAACCAACACACACTTGCACTCAAGCAATGTAAATGGCACAACAGTTTACGGGCAATGCCCAACCTTTGAATTACTATTACCACAATAGATTACAAAGGAAGCCAAGGTTTGCACACACATAAGGCTCAACACACTCGTGTCTCTTGTCCTTGTGCAACTCAAGGCATGCATATATACAAAAGACAAGGAACAAAGCATACAACTGCAAAGTAACTGCCGCCAGGTGTCGCAACAAGACTTCTCCACGCGTACAGCATGCCTCAGACCAGCCAACACCTGTCCCAACTGCCCAAAACGTCTGAAAACTGCCTTCACCCGCTTTGCCTTATCCAACATATCGGCCAGCACTTGCCCATGCATGCAGCAACCAAAGTTCAAGCACTTCCAACACCATGCCTTGAACTTCCTGCACTTGTTCCAACACATCCCCTCAAATGTGCCATGTCTTTGATGCATACTGTCCAACCGATTGTGCCCAAGTTATCCCACATAACTTAGCACATCATGATGCATCGCATGCGCACCATGAACTAGTCCTGCCCGCACACAGAACCAGCACCATCGCGTTCCAACCGTGCGAACCGATCTGCCCACATGAACTAGTTCACTCCGCCCATGAACTAGTCTTGTCCGGCCACCAAGGCTTGACTGTGCTAGTAATATCCAGCCCGAAGCGCCCAAGCCATCCCGCATAGCTTGTGCACCACATGACGTGCCGCACACACGCCATGGACTAGTCTATCCGTCCAATGGACTAGTGCAAACAAGGTTTCATCTTGACCAACTCTTGTTATGCCTTTGCTGCATGCCCTCAACCCAGTGCAAGGCACCAACACGCACCGATTGTGCCCAAGTTATCCCACATAACTTAGCACATCATATGCACCGCATGCGCACTATGAACTAGTCCTGCCCGCACACAGAACCAGCACCATCGCGTTCCAACCGTGCGAACCGATCTGCCCACATGAACTAGTTCACTCCGCCCATGAACTAGTCTTGTCCGGCCACCAAGGCTTGACTGTGCTAGTAATATCCAGCCCGAAGCGCCCAAGCCATCCCGCATAGCTTGTGCACCACATGACGCGCCGCGCACACGCCCTGGACTAGTCCATCCGCCCAATGGACTAGTGCAAACAAGGTTCCATCTTAGCCAACTCTTGCTATGCCTTTGCTGCATGCCCTCAACCCAGTGCAAGGCACCAACACGTCCCATTGTGCCGCATACACAACGAGACAACCCAACTTGGAGAATTACCGATGTAACAGTAGGCCACCCAACTGATTTTGCTACACCAGGCAGAGAGACCTCCAGCGGAGCTCGTGATTGAGGTTGGATAGCGTCATTTGTCTCCCAGTTATGTCCTATCATATGTATTCAACATATTTTGTCAGAGTTTGTGTCCAGGCCATTTACCGGGAAGATGCCATGTGTATTTGTACTTGTATTTGGAGTATTTGAGTTATGTTGGAATGTTTTTTTAGCCTTGTCGACTATGTTTTGGTTCGAGATGATTTTTGTTGTCAGTTATGTCGAGTTGACACCAGTTTTGTGTAACATTTGATTTGTTGGATTTTTATTTTTGTATTCTTATATAAAAGATATTATTTGACTTTTCTAACATGTACTATTTATGGAGAGGTCATATCGAAATTTTTCCAAGTCCAGAGTCTATTTTTAGATATTTTTAAACATATCCGCTGCATCTACAAACTTTACGACAATTAAATATTTTACTGAGCTAAAATTCTACAAACTAAGACTAGGAAGCACTATTATATGATATTTAAGCTAAAATTTAACAACTATTTGATTTTGTTCCCAAAACCTCTTTGATCCCGATCCTTTCTAAACCCTGATTGAGTCTATTCAACAAATTGATGTGAATCCAGTATTAGATGATCAGTCTCTCACTTCACTCACCCAAGCTGTGCGTCTTTAGGGAATATAATAAGTGATCTTCGTATGGATCAGTTATCCTCCAAAACATATTTTTAAGACTTCAAAGAATATTTTTCTAAATAGATGGATGCTATGAGATCCCTATTACCAGACTATTGTGCTATTTGATGTATTCAGTTCAGGCAGTCACCAGACTTAGTCTCTAGCATTGAACACTATTGAACTGGAATAAAGTCACAAGTCGCCACTCTTAGGTCTCATCTAGCTGAAGTGGTGGAGTGTGTGAAAGGAGGTCATGATGACAAAAAGGAGGAATTTAAGAAGATGAGTTGAAAAAGAATTTTTCTGGGGAACAAGGATCTGAACAAACCGAATGATTTTCAACAGATGAGCATGTAACGCTCGGAAAATCCATAAAAATCCACGAGTTATTTGAATTGTTTTGAAGGGTTGAATTGCTATTTCTATGCATAACATTTCAGATTTCGCCTGAGCTGATTTATTCGATTTTAAGCTTTGACGGTTCGCAAGTATTTCCGAAAGAATAAACCCAAACATGGTTCGAGTTTCTAAAATGTTTTTAAAAAAAGGAAAAAAAAAGAAAAATAAAATATTTTCAAAGAAATGATTTCGGTTGGCAGGTTCTCATACCGATGAGAACTTTAAAACCTACTATACACCATATTTCATCATTAAAACCATTTGAGGCAACAAAGTGTTCTCCCAAAAGCAAGAAACCAACCGAAGTTTTTTTCCCTTGGTTGTCTAAACTTTTCGATCGTGCTTGAGGTAGATTTAAGGCCGGAGCTATTCGTTGTAACTATCATTTAGCTTTGAACCAAGTAGACTTTGTTCCTTACTGCATCTGTGAAAGCATATTATGTTCGATTTCTTGCATTCAGTTTCTGAGTATTGTCAAAGTTTTAATGCTTTACAAGTGATGTTATGATCTGTACGCTTGTAGCGGGTTCGGAAAAAAAGGTTTTAAGTTCTTTTATGTTGACAGAAAAGCTTCTGTGACAGTTTGAGCTATCGTCTCTTTTCAAATACTGAGTTGTACGTATATATGTATGTATATATATATATATATATATAGGTAAATATGCTCGAATAAGCCATTCCTCTGATCGTTTCATCAGTTTTGTCGTATTGTATGGACAAGGGCACTGTTCCGAACTGATAAATGGCGATGGTCTCGTTGGAACTCCATTATGATCTGATGAGCTGAGCTGGTCTCTTTGGATTCAGTCCTGAGCTAATAGGAGTACCATACAGTTGTTCTAACCTGATCTGTTTCTTCTAAGATGATTTGACTTTTCCGAAGCAGAGTTGACTATTTTTAAGTTCGCAATCTGTTTCTAAGCCTGTGATCTGTTTTTCCTCTTCTGAGCTATTCCAAGTGCGTGTTCTGTTATTCCCTCTGAGCTGCTCTAAGCTCAGATATGATTGGATTGCCCTAAGCTGAGTTGAATTTTTTGGACCTTCTTAATTTAATCTGATTGTTCTAAGTTGTGTTGACTTTCCATAATCTGAGTTGACCAACTAGTCATGATTTGTTTTCTATTCAGAGGTAATCTAAGTCATGATCTGTTTTCTATCAGAGCTGATCTAATCTCGTGATCTGATTTTCCATTCTGAGCTGAATCCAGAATTTCTTCAGCAATATTTAGTCATACTCCCAGCATTCTTTTCAAATAAAAATGGAGTCTTTAATGAAACGAACCGCTTGTGTGCGTGAGCTGCTAGTTTAAAAAGGAAGTTAATTTCAAAGTTTTATAACATATGGCAAAGATAAACAGACGGTCATTTTATGGGAGTGTGGATGTCAGTCGACAGGCCGGGGTGCCCCTCAAAACATGAACAATACTAGGTGATAGTTCGCCATAGACCTGATATTAGATAAGCTTGATCAAGTGACTATGATCTAAGGAGAGCTTTCACGCCACATCTTACAGAAAATGAATTATGATCAATGAGTTATTTCATAATCGCAGAATTTTGAGAAAATTTTATGATTCATGTTTACTTCCATTATATTCCAATCTTATTTTTTGGTTATGCTGAGTTAATTGTTATTACCAGACTTTACCTGCTAGGCCGCTAGTCTCACTAGCTTTCATGATTGCAGGTGAGGATGTTTAGCGTGAGCTGGCTAGTGCGAACTGAAGCAGACTGTGAGATTGTTTATCGATGGACTTACGTTTTCGTGCTATTTCAAAAAACATCTCTTTTGCTTTGTTGATCATTAAGCAAACATGCTGTTATGTATTTCTGTATTAGACTTTATTGTGATTAATTATTTCCAGCCTCAATGAGATCAGCTCACATGATTCTTATCAGCTTCTTAACATCGCAATTCCCACTCTGTTTTACAATGCGCGATCTGAATTATTTTCTAAAATTGCAAAAACATCCCTGAATCGTATGTTTTCTTCGATCCTAAAAATGAAAAATTTGTACGTATATTCCTTCGTACTTTCGAGATTAAATATTAAATTGGTGTACTAGGACGCCACAACTTGGTATCAGAGCATGGTTCTTTAAGATAAGCACCTACTTCCAGTCTGAGAAAGTTCTCGTCAGTCGCTTCCTCCAGTCTATGAGTTTATTTTGATGTTTTAGAGTAATGTTTTCTTTTCTTCTTGTTGGTCATGTGGTGGATTTGGTTAATATTACATATCATGTCAGGAAGAGGAAGAGGAAGAAGAAACCCCATGTCAGGAGATGCAAATCTAGGTGATATTAATCGTGTCTTAGTTGGGATGACTCGGTTCTTAGAGCGTTTAGTGGAGCAATCTTGACTTCGTGTCTTAGTTGGGATGACTCGATTCTTAGAGCGTTTAGTGGAGCAATCGAGTCAAGGTAGTGGCCAATCATCCGGTAGGATGTCAAGGACTCTCAAAAGCGGTTTAGGCGTCAAAGAACCCATGAGTTCACTAGTACAACTGATCCACTAGTAGCTGAGAGCTGGATCAAATCTTTGGAAGTTATCTTTGAGTATCTGCAACTATCAGAGCAAGATAGACCCAGATGTGTCATTTACATGCTAAGAGGGAACACAATGATTTGATGGGAATGAGCAAAACTTACGGTAGACTTGGATACACCCACGTGGGAAGAATTCAAAAAAGTATTCTACGACCAATATTTTACAACGGACGTGCGATCTGAGCTAAATAGGGAGTTTTTAACCTTGAATCAAGGGAATATGTCAGTTCAGGATTACATCCGCAAGTTTGAGAGGGGTTGTTACTTTGTTCCCGTGATTGGGAGGGATACCGAAAAAAAGCTTTGCCATTTTGCTGATGGCTTGCGATCAACCCTTAAGCACAATGTTAGGTTAGATGAGCCTAAAGATTTCAGGGCAGCAGTCTGCAAGATCCTGCGAGCCGAGCAAGATTGGAAAGAGATAGAAGAAAAATGTGAGAAGAAAACGCCAGGCCTTTCATATTAAAGAACAGAGGCTGTCCAAAATCCAAATACCAATCAGCAGAAACCCCAAGGGCAACGACCACAACAACCTCAACCACTCAACTCAGTTCCCAGGATTAACAACAAGCCATCTTGCCCCAAATGCCACAAGAATCATGCTGGTCGGTGTAGAGCTAGTCAGAATGTGTGTTACAAGTGTGGTGCTCCAGGCCACTTTGCTAAGGACTGCCTCCAATTGAAGTAACTTATAACCAGTAGATCTTACGTGATGGAAACAGAACAGACAAATCCTGATACCACTATAGTTACAGGTAGGAGTATCATTTCTGGCAAACCTTCTACTGCTTTGTAAGACTCGGGAGCAACCCATTCGTTTATATCAGAGTCTTTTGTTCAGAAATTACCCATCCAATATGAACTATTACCAGTGGGTTATTGTATAACTGTACCATCAGGAGAAGAACTTTCAATATATAGTGTAATCAATTCCCACTTTGTTTTACTCTTTTAATCCTAAAAATGAAAAATTTGTACGTATATTCCTTTGTACTTTCGAGATTAAATTTTAAATTGATGGACTAGGACACCACAATTTCAAGAGTAGTAGAGCATGACTATATAAAGTATAATGGTCTCTTGTATAACTGATTATGTAAATATTTTTTAGGCTTCAGAATAAAAGCTTCATTCTTTTTCAAAGTTTTATCTAAGTTTTGTCATCACCAAAAAGGATTTTTGGTGATAACGAAATAATCAGAACATCTTGTGTGTAGATATTCAGCTTAGCTGAATCATATCAGGCCGAAACTTGTATGGAAAAACCATTAGCTTGAGGTGTTATTTGTAAGCTGACAGATATTGTTTTGTTCAGTGTGGATAGGAGTTTAGTTCAATAAAGTGATGAGCTTAGCGGGTTTGGCTAAACCGTGTAATCAAATCAAAGTTTTCTAGTGGAAATCCTTCCATATTGGAAGAAGGGAGACGTAGAAACTTATTTTAAAAGGAAAATAATCATAGCATTTTCTAAATAACTTTTATTACCATTGAATCTCAAACCGATATATACTGAGATTTTTGACGATTTAAAGATATGACAGATGAAGATAAAAAAGGATAGAATCAATCTACGTTATTGGAGTGCAATAATTGCCTTCTAGGTAGAGCGATCGAACCGTGGTGCTTGTGTTGCTATACGGTTAAAACGATTGGAGTAGCACCGTTACCACCAGGTATAAATTTTCGTAAAGCGACAAGCGCTCGATCCTACAATTGATATCAGAGCGAGGTCAGGGGTTTGAGTCTCCCAAGAAGAATTTTCTATACTTCTTGGGGGGGATTGTTGAGTTAAGCGTGCAAGGGTGAGAACAGTACTGAGATGGGTGACCTCCTGGGAAGTTCTCGTACGTCAAACTGCTGAAGTTGCGTCGCTTGATCTGGTTGGCCATGTGGGCTGTAAAAGTGTGATGCCAGATCTTAACGCTCTCTGCTGGGGATAGATCCGACGATAGGGGAAGGGTAAGACTGATCTCTAAGGTAATTGAGACAGAACCAGCAATTAGACACGCACCTCCCCTGACTCATGGCCTAACAGCCCAACCCTAATGCACATAATAGGTGGACTCTGTGCTGCCACATTATAAGGAAATAAAGTTGCACCTTGGCTAACAGCTATAGCTTTTGGCCTAGTGGTAAGCTCTTGATCTTAACAATTGGTATCAGAGCCAAAGTCACGGGTTTGATTCCCATTGATTGCAAGGAGTGCAATTATTGGGAGGGGAATTATTGGAGTGCAATAATTACGTCTGCTAGGTAGAGAGATCGAACCGTGGTGTTTGTGTTGCTATACGATTAAAAAGATAGGAGCAGCACCGTTACCACCAGCTATAGCTTTTGGTAAAGCGGCAAGCGCTCAATCCTACAAATTCTTAACTTTTTCTTTAATGTACAAACAACAGGAACATCTTTTTACATATTCAATTCAATCAAATGCAATCAATCTCAGGTACTAAGATCTATATCTTGAAAATTCTCTATCACTTTGCAATATTTAGTATGTGAGTTCTTTTTACAATAAGAGTATAGTTAGGTTTTTTAGTTAAATCTATTGAATTATATAAACATGTTATAGGCAATTTTAATCACTATGAAGGATCTTCAACCCCTTTTTTTGGTTCAGCTAGTTCTTCTAGTTTACTCATGGTGGATTCCAATGTGGCCCCTATTGTTTTTGCACCTTCCGCATCTAATGATGCCTCTGAAAGGTTTGAAAATCACAATAACGAGCCAGAATCTCAAGATCATATGGAGGAGGTTGATCCAAATCCATTTGCACCAAAAAATAAACTTAAAAAATCTAGTGTGTGGGAAGAGTTTAAGAAATTGATGTTAATGGTGGCATGAAGGCAGAATGTAATCATTGTAAGGCACGATTGACCATTTCTAAAAGCAGGCAGACGACTAGATTTTGGAGGTATTTAGATACATGTGAAGTAAGAAGAACAAAACAAAGGAATGCACAACAAACAACAATGTTAAATTATCAGCCAGTTAGTAATTCATATTTCCAACCTCCTTTAATTTCTTCAAAATTTGATATGGGAAGAATGAGAGAGGCAGCTGCACATTGGATCTTAATGCATGAACATCCCTTCACTATTTTAGAAGAAGAGGGACTTAATATGATGTTAAAGTTAGGGATGCCTGAGTGGAAAAAATATCACGTACCACCGGAAAGGCTGATTGTGTTGTAGTGTATGAACAAGAAAAATAAAGTTTAAGAATTTACTTAACAAGGTTGATAATGTTAGCTTGACTACGGATATGTGGAAGTTTAAGAATAAGAAGATCGAGTACATGGTAGTGACAGGGCATTGGATCAATTCTGAATGGAAGTTACAAAAACGAGTACTTAGTTTTCTACACATTCCTCCGCCTCGTAGAGGTCTTCAAATATCAGATTCCATCTTCAAATGTGTGAAAGATTGGGGAATTCAGAACAAAATATTTTCTATTTCAGTCGACAATGCTTCAAATAATGATTCTGCTATTCGCTTATTGAAAGATAATTTCTCTAGGGCGGGAAAATTTTTATGTGAGGGAAAGCTCTTTCACGTTAGGTGTTGCGCGCATGTGTTAAATCTTATGGTTCAAGATGGCTTGACTGAGATTATGGATATCACTCAAAAGATAAGGGAAAGTGTAGATTATATTAATAGGTCACATGTAAGAATAATTCTTTTTTCAAAAATAGTGCAACAGTTACGATTACTGGGAAAAAACTAATTCAGGATTGTCGAAAAAGGTGGAATTCGACATATGAGATGTTAAGTTGTGCTCTTAAATTTCGTGAACACAATTTGTCGAACGGGATGCACATTATGATTGTTGTCCAAATTTAGAAGATTGGGAAAAAATTTGAGAAAGTTTGCTCAATTTACAGTACTTTTGGTCAGCAACACAAATTATTTCTTGAAGTGAATATCCAACATCTAATTTGTTTCTTAAAGAAGTCCAGAAGATAAAAATAATGTTGGATCGGAATGATAATGTTAGAGATGAATTCATACAAGCCATGGTTCAAAAAATAAAAGTTAAATTTGATAAATATTGGGGGGAATGCAATTTATTGATGGCTATTAGGACTGTTTTGGATCCAGGACTAAAACTATTAAGTGTTGAATTTTGCTTCTCAAAAATGTTTCACATGAAATTGCCCAACAAAAAATTAGAGAAGTGAAGAAAACTTTGTATGATCTTTATGATGAGTATGTGGTTGCAAACAATGTTGAGGAAAGAAAAAATTCACATGTAAATGAAGTTGGTGGTGATGGTCAACTAGAAGAAGGTTGGGATGATTGAGATGAATATATAAAAACAAATCAGGGTTCATGTCCTCAAAATTCAGAGTTGGATGATTATTTGTCAAAACCTATTGAGCTGAAGGCAGGCCGAGAGAATTTTGATTGCTTGGAGTGGTGGAAGGTGAATAGGTTAACATATAGATATTGTCTAAGATGGCTCGAGATATATTAGCGATTCCAATAATCACAGTATCTTCTAAATCAACGTTTAATGCTGGTACAAGGATCATTGATTCTTATCGCTCATCTTTAGCTCCAGAGACAGTTCAAGTATTAATGTGTGCAGGAGATTGGTGTAGGTGTCTTCACGAAGTGAAAAAGAAGATAAAAGTAAGTTTTTACGTTAAATTCAAGCTCTATAGATTTTATATTTTCAAAATTTAACTCCATCTGATTTATTTTACCGAACGAGCCGAAAATAAAAGAAATTGAACTTCAAATTACTTGATTCTGGAGATTCTGAGAATGAGTTTGTTTTTAACATTCTTTTGCTACCTTTATGAATCATGTTTTTAACCATGATTTCATTCTCAGCAAGTACTTTCTGTTGTTACATGGATTGTTTGCTTCTAATTTTATTCTTTCTTTTAAAATATGCTTATCTGGTATGTCCCCTTGAGACTCTGTTTATTCAATTCTCTAGTATCTGTTATTAGCTTTAAAGGAATATATGGGTTGGAATTGGACATGAATGTTAGAATTGATTGATAACTATTATGTTTTTGAATCATAATATCAAAGGCAGCATAAAAAGGTTAATGGCTCGTGAAGTTTTACCTATCCATTTTTCTAATTAGTTTTTATATAACTATTTATATTTCTTTTCAGTTATATTTCCTTCAGGAAAAAGAGGTAAAACTGGGCTTGGATGAGGTACCTTTTCTTCCTCCTCGTTTTTCTTTCAAGATAGCTCAGATATTTTATTTATATTTCTAACTTTTCAAAACTATAAATTCATTACAGGCCACGAAACTGTTGAAGGCTTCTTTGCAATCTGAGAAGGTTCTGATGAATGTCCAAACTGGATTTCTAGAAATTGATGGAATTTCAAATTAGTTTTTATAAATTTTTTGCTGAAATTGGATGAGTTTACTTTCTATTTGGAATTTTGGATCATGATTTTACTTGAACTCTGCCACTTTGAGTATACTCTCAAATTCCGTATATTTCTACTTAAATTCTAGATGAATTCAAATTCTCATGTTCCTACTAAAAATTTTTGAGCTCGAGTTCGAATAACTCGATGTGTTCATGAATCGAGTTCGAGTTCCAAAATGAATAATCGATCGAGCTCGAGTTCGAGTTCGAGTAGGAAAAAGAAATGTCGAGTCGAGCTCGAGTATCACGATACTCGGGCTCGACTCGACTCATTTTCACCCCTAGTTCTGCTCTGTTCTTCCTCTTTCAGCTCTAATCTATTTATGCGCTTCTCATCTGAGCTGCTCTTGTTCTCATCTGTTCTAATATGCTCTAAGCTGATCGACTCTCTGCTGATTCTATCCGTGCAGCTCTGTTCTGTTAAGCTCCAAGTTGACCTGTTCTTGTAAGCTCAAAGCTGATCTATTCGTTAAGCTCAAAGCTGATCTATTCGTTAAGCTCTAAGCTGATTCTGTCTGAGCTGCTTATCTGAGCTGATCTCCCGATCCGATCTGTTCTAAGCTCTGAGCTGGTCTTGTAAGTTCTAAGCTGATCTGATTCTCGCTGCGCTACTAATGTGATCTGAGCTGATTCTAAATTGTTCTGATCTGAACTGTTCTAAGCTTATCTGATTCTCCAGCGCTTTTAATCTGATCTGAACTGCTTCTGATCCCTGAATTGTTTCTTCTCTAAGCTGATTCTAATTTGATATGTTATTGCGCTTAACTGATCTGAGCTGATTCTAAACTGCTTCTCTGATCTAAACCGATTCTACTATGAGCTGATTTGAACTGCTCTAAACTAATCTGAACCGATTCAGCTCTGAGCTGATCTGTACTGCTTTAACTCGAAGCTCCATCTATGCTAAACTAATCTGCACTTCGTAACTGAGCTCAACCCTTCTTATTCTGTACAGTTTTTCAGCTTTCATCTTGGCCCTGATCTGATTTACTAAGATGCTCTTGCTCCGAGCTGGGTCAGCTTGGATGTCGTCTGCTGGATCGGTTTGAGCGTCTCCTACTGTTCATCTGTTCTGATTAGTTGAACTGTAAGTTGAACTCCGATCTTCACTTCATCTTTGAACGCTTCTCTCCCGAGTTGATACCTGCTCCGAATTGGTTTCTTCTGTGCTGATCTTCGCTTTAAGCTGGATTAGCTTGGATGTCGTCTGCTGGACCAGTTTGGACGTTCCCTACTGGATCAGCTTGAACATCTTCTCAATAGCACTCAGTTCGTCGCTTTCAGCTCGCTTCCGATATGCTACAACACGCTTCTTCAGCTCGTAACTTATGCTACAGCGCGCTTCTTCAGCTCGTAACTTATGCTACAGCACGCTTCTTCAGCTAGCGTCTGATCTGCTTCAGCTTAGACCTGTGTACTCGATTAAATCGTTAGAAACATAACAGCAGGTTCTGTGTTTATCAAAATTAATCCGATCTGTTACACAAATCCAACATATATTCATTATAAAAAAATTTGGTTGAGGTGATTTTAGTTTAAATTAATCTAGTATATCATAATACTTTGTTTTTTAAAATTAATTTTTAACAAAATTTACTCATTAAAATTAGGGTAATGCTATTTGTAAAAAGAGGATTACATGTAGGCTTATATAATATCGCTAAAATTATTAAAGTGTCCAAATACATTTTAACTGAAAGATATTTTTTTCCAAACATTTGGGGCACTTTTGTAACTTCGTTAACCCTACAATGGTTACTAAGATATATAAAACATCAAGATAGGTTGTAATATTCAAAATTAAAGGGTGTATTGTAAGGTTCCATACATTTGAGAAGATTTATATACATTTTTCAAATCTAGTTTGTTGGTTTTTGCATGTAATTATGTTAAATCTTAGAGGTGGTATGCAATTAACCCTAATTTTAATTATTTGTTTTAATGATTACAATAATGGGAAATAAAATAAGTAAATGCAATTAAATGTTCTCAATATTTAGAGCTCGGTCTACCCCGACAAGTGAGACAATTCTATTCACTGATATTATACCCCAAGCATAAAAAGTAAATCATTTCTGCGTTTCCTTTCATTTAATATTTTCTTATTAATAGTGTAAGTTATAATACGCTTTTTTAAACAAGAACTCAAATTTAAAATAATCTTATATTAAATATTCAAGATGTATGTGTATGTGTATGTATGGGGAAGCAATAAATTCTCTAATTTGAAGGTCATTGAAGTGTAATTGTTAGGTTGCAGTCCAAATAGATCTAAAGTGATCGCCAAAATCTAAGAGGTTGTACGAACAAGTTACGATTCTTTATAGGTTTTTAGGCACGGGAAAATATCAATGAATCAATCCCACCCCAGAATAATAAAAATTCAAAGACTGTATCGGAATGAGACCGAACAATTCAGTAGTGTTTATAACATTTCGTAGGTACTACTTATAACAATAAGATACATATTCTTTTCAAATGTCCATCACTTAAAAATCTCAATCGTTAAACGTGATTCATCTGAAGTAATCTTGGGATGAATGATCCTTGATAAATTTCACGTGTACCCTGGAAAACTCTGTGTTGATACTTGATACTATTGGGAAAACATCGAATTGGAATATTACATTTGGGTTGCACCGTTATCGTCATTCTTAATCTCTATGAAGTAACTAGTGTTTAATCTTACACAAATATATGAAGCAACAACTATGCTGAAGCAATTATCAAGGGAATTAATTGTCTTTGACAAATATTATGCACAACAGTTAACTCTACTGTAAAATAAATAAAATTATTTTGTTATATTATGCCATTCCCATCAACATGTGATATTCGCCTATTTGCATTTACTCAGCAACCAATACAAATCCTGAATGTGGTTGACCAGAGCATGCAGGCAAAGTAAAGGTACGTTAAATTCAAATAAATATTTGCTTTCACTACCATTTATTAGTTTTCCTCATAAGTTATGGATTTAAGTGGGCACAACTAATAATGTCAGGAATTTAATCTGGCGCAGAGAATTCAAGGTCTTGGCCTCAAGAAATGAGTGGGTTAAGGATATTTTCTCTCATACATAGGAGACCAAAGGTGTACTTTGAATTTAGTGAGAGTGAAAGTTCAGTAATTGGACCAGTTGAATATATATATATGATGAAATTTAGGGAACATTCACTTGTAAATATTTTAAAATTATATATATATATGTTGAAATTTTAGGGAAAGTACACCTGTAAATATTTTAAAATCTGCTATTCGATCGACGGGCATCGCATACAGTTCTAGACAGTGGAGTTTAAACCAATCGTGTTATTACAGTTCGCAAGGTAAGGAAAACTAATTAATCTACTTAAAGGGTAAATAGTTATTATGATTTCCGATTAATGGCGCTATTTAATGAACGAGTAGTTTGGAATAGGAACTAAGCTACCATATCTTTCATTTCTCTTTTCGCTATATTCCACGATATAATTTTATAATACATAACTGATATTTAATTTTTTAAGCCATTTTTGCATATTATTTCACGGATAAAATAAGTATAAAATATTTAAAAATATGATATTGATGTATGATATTCGAGTACCAAATCTGATACATAATATAAAATTTTGAGTATAAAATTGAAATAATTTTATAATATTATTATATGGTACATATGTGAAGGGACCTGGGAGCTGGTGTCGTGAGCTCTTACACAACTTAGGCATCAGTTCATGGATCGAAAAAGGTAGAGAAAACAAATTACTTTCATTTTAAAAAATTTGAAAGGACTGCACGCAATAACGAAACAGCAGATCGCGCCTAAACTGGATCAGCACGGAGCAGCGTTGCGTGCTGGTCCAGATCGCGCGCGATCTGATCTGCGAAAAACACGAGCTGCAATAACTCTGGTTCTTGAAAGGTTTTAGTATCGAGAAGTGTATCAGATCTGATATAAAAACCAAGCGAAAAACATCTGAAATACTCTCTCAGAACTGAAAGCTTAAAAACAGGTTTAAAACATGTATGCACACAGAAAACTGTAAATAAAGCTATAAAGAAAACAGTACGCTGCAAATTTGTTTACGGAAGTTCGAAGCTCAATCTCTATGTCTCCCCTTCTTCCATTGCTAGAAGAATTTACTAGAAGACTTGATCTTACAGCTTTTTTTACAAATCCGATCCAACATCCCGCAAACTACGAGAAATCCCAGACTCTGCTGCACACCTGCTCGCAGGCTGTGTGACTTGTTAACTCTTCTATTACGTCTCAGTGAGAAAGACTACATTGGTTTTGTTGTTTGTGATTCACTTGTCTATTCTATTAAACTCACGGCTCGCATATGTGAGTGCATCTGTGCGTGAGAAATTTACAGTATAAGCTCACTCTTTCGACTGTTTTCTCACTGGAAAGTGCTTCTACAAAGCTGATATTTTCATCTTCTTCCCATTTCTTTGCAGTCGACTTATAGATTCTGCATTAAAGCTCTTGGCTTGTGCACCAGCTCACACCTGGGCACTAGCTCAGCTTATACATTAGCTGCCACCTGAGTGTACAAGCTCTCGACTGTTACACATGATCTCACTCGTTCTCGTTCACGTTGTTAGTTTCTGTTCATCGTCTCGTCTACATATATACAGCCTATGTGCAATTCTATCTGTTGGACACAAAGTTGTAGTCGTTGAAAAGGCTTCTGTAAAGTTCTGACAAAGTTGTACCTTGTGTCATTTATCATTTAATGCATTTGCAGATTTTGTTGAATTTGAACACTCTTCATTAATGTGTTTGCAGCTTTTCAAACTTTGAACAGTGAACTCTGATCCTTATGCAGACGAGACGGAGCAAATCAGTTTGAATTACTTTAATCCAGTCTTCACATACGCTCATGTTCAAACTGCTTTGCTCTGATCTGGTCTGCTCTGGTCGAAGCTTTCTCTGAGTAGTTCGCTTCTTATCTGATCTGCTCTTGTTCACATCTGCTCTAAGCTGAGTCGTTCTATATCTCTAATCTGTTCTAATCTGATCGACTCTCTGCTGACTCTTTCTGTGTTGTTTTGTTCTATTCGTGTGAGGCTCTCTGGTCACAATTACTCTTCTAATCTCATCTTATGGGCGTTTATTTTAGCGTTTAATTAACCAACAAGTTTAAGTAGTGAAATCTGGAAAATTATATATATATATATTTTTTAAAAAGTTGGTCCCAAAAGCTGGTCCTTGGTAAAATTACAGAGCTATGTTTACGTTGCAAGAACTATTTATTCATAAACATAACAAACCAGTACAACGGTTATTACACGTTACGTTTGTCAATACAAGATCTGACCAGCAGTAGCAAAACCAGATTTCATGCTAACGCTAACTACTTCAAGACTATGCTAGCAGCAGATCTCTAGAAGTTCTTTTTGTTTGATGCCCTTCCTCTACGTAGCCAGCTCTCATTACCCTTGCCCAATCAATTCAGCTCTCTTCTACCTGTTATCATGCACACATACAAAACAAGACAACAACTGGACAAACTCCGGTGAGAAACAATCTCAGTATAATCACAGGTATATGCAATAGAACAAATAAACACATATCAATCAGTATCAGTTCTATAATGCAATGCAATGAATCTATCTCAATTCTTCGTTCCAGAATTGATTCCATTTCACATCAACGCCATCAAGATTCGTATCCGATCTTGACATGGATATCCATCTATCGAAGTTAACTCCAACTTCGAAAATCAGGTCATCTCAGTCCTGGGCATTAGAATCAATTCATATTCTCTTCGTGTTATGCAATCTCATGCAAATATAAAAGATCCACTACCTGTGATGGATCGACACAAGTAACTCAAGTTCTAAATCAAGAACAGTATCGACAGAGTATGTGATTTCATTGGGATAACTCAAGAAATGTCATTCCTGAGTAATCTAATCCCTGACTCCCACTGTCAATTTATACCTTCGTTAATCACTTGTTCAATTCTTCCAATATTGCTTCAGCTTTCTTGAAATTGTTCCCAGTAACTCACAGAGTCAAATCCTGAAATCTGTAGCAAACGTTACAAGGATTTCGAATTCAATCCTATTTATAGGAGAATATCTCTGTTGTCTGCAGCATTTCCAATATGTTCAATTCGAATTCCACGTGTCATGCTGAGTATGTATCTATCAACATAGGATAAACTCCCACCGCTTCGAAACCAGATTCCTCAATCAATGTTTATATCATATCAACTGTTCTTCTCAATAATTAAGTGTTATTGAGTAATTCTTGCGACTGGTACTAACAATGCTCACGATTGGAAGCAGTAGCTATATTCAGTTGTTGTGATATCCAGTCGCAACATAACCAGCTTTTACAACCAGATGTCATAACTAAGCATAACAATCAGTCGCTGTATTTCAATATCAAAACGTCGCCGTACCAACTAACCCAAACGACGTCGCAACATACCAACAGCTGATTCCAGATTTCCACTGAAAGAACTCAACAGCTGGTCACACTAAATTACTTCATCGACTGGTCCCGCTAACTAATTCAAACGGTGTCGTATTATGGTTCCTGTTTCATAAGTTAAAACGACGTCGCATGGCTCCCACGGCTGGTTAAATCAGCAGGTACAACAAACCCTCGACTGGTTTCAAATTTCTCGACTGGTCGTTGCTTCACAAGCCAACGACTGGTTTTCAAATCACCAAAAGCTGGACAACCAGACGTTGCATCAAAATGCTGCGTTCCAACTAATTCAAACGACGTCGCATAGCTGACGTCATCAAATCCAGTCGCTCACTCTTTCGCAAAACCAGCTGCAAGCTACAGTAGGGTTGACTGGTGTTGACGTCTAGAAATCAAACTACGCGCGTCGACTGGATCTCTTAGTGCTATCAAAACGATACCGTTTCATCATATTCTCGCGCCAATTCACGAATGCACCAGACTTCATCCAAAACGGCAGCGTTTACTTCCAATTGCTAAGAAATCGACTAAAACTTCAAATCTCAACCAGATTCCACCTGGAAGAGTTTTAATTCGAAACATACATTTCCAGAAGAAATCCAAGAATCCTCAACCAGACTTCATCAAAATCTAACGTCTGGAATTGTCGAATTTACTTAATCACTACCTAATAATCTTGGGCATTACATTTCGGCCCTGAGCTGATTCTGTTTTGTTAAGCTCTAATCTGATCTGTTCGTTTCTCTCTGTTCTATACTGTATGATAGGATCATATGATCGAAAATAGAATCAAAATAAGTCCAGGAGTTCAGAAGGGGGTTGAATGAACTCCTTCGATTTTTATTTTTCAAATCTTTTAAAAACGATTTTACAAGCTTGTGCTTAACTCAAATCTGAGTGACCAGCTTTGAGGCTCTCAGTACAAATCTGTTTTCTCGATTAACTATAAAGTACGGAAATAAACCGATTTAAACAGTGAACAGTAAATAAATAATGATGACACGTAAATAAATATATAGAGTTCAGAGTTTGTTTCTGGAAGTTCGGATATCAAAATCCTATGTCTTCCCTTCTTTCTTTTTCAGGAAGGTTCCACTAGAAGATTTGATGGTACAGCTTCTGCAAACACCCAATCACTTAAGTGTAGCTTAAAGTGAACTCCTAGCAACCAAATACACGCAGACTTCTTCTGCTATTACAAACAAATGTATTTATTGAACTACTTCAAATAGCACGTTCTTTATAGACTTATTCTGAATATATCAACAAGTACAACGTAAATAGAGTTTGTAAATCTTCTGGTTTCTTGAACAATAGGAATTATGTGACTGATGTGAAGCCAGAAGAGTCTCGAAGATTGATTTCTGAGTAAGATTTAAAGATTGTTTTTCGAGATTGAGAGCTGGGATAAAATGGATTGAACTTGGAAATCGTAATATGAAGCGAGAGTTGGTGAGAGAGCTTCTCTATTGAATCACTTCTGCTATATATAACATTCATCTTCAACGGTCATTTAATGAGTCAGTAGACACAAACCATATTTGAATATCTTCATCATATCGAGCATTAATTGCGTCATTAATGCTGAGTTGAGCTTTGTCTGCTGTTGTCAGAGCTTAGTTGACTTTTATACCAAAGTAGGTAAACATCTTTTGTACCAACTCTGCGTTCTTCATAATATACTCCAAATAGCTCTGATCTTGTCTCTTTTCAATCCAAATTGTCTTATAGGCTTTATCTGATTTAATCTAGATTGTTGAATCATCTGGACCAATAGCTGTCAAGATCTGAAGCTGAAATCTGAAATCTGTTCGGCTTTGAGCTGAATCTGCTCTAAGATGTTTCGAATATAAAAGTTTCACGGTATTTCTCCTTTACGAATAAATCCCCTTTTTTCTATCTTTATCTGTTCCTCCGTCTGACCTGAAACCTCTCTACGTATATCATAAGCTTTCGCTGCTGCTGAGATCTGATTCTGAAATACCTCTATGTTCTGTACCTAGGAAACCTCTGATCTG
The DNA here is from genome assembly GCA_001598015.1 of Dorcoceras hygrometricum. Lineage (NCBI taxonomy): Eukaryota > Viridiplantae > Streptophyta > Magnoliopsida > Lamiales > Gesneriaceae > Dorcoceras > Dorcoceras hygrometricum. The sequence continues at coordinate 38,077 of KQ994472.1, forward strand.
ATCTGATCTGTAGAAGAAACTTCTGAACTAACTGAATAGATTCTGTCCTGGAACTCTCTGATCGGATCTGTTAACGAAGCCTCTGTACTGAATCTAATACGTAATCCTCTGAACGAATCTCTCGGATCTGAATTACTCGAATCTGAATCACTGTAAGCGCCTAATAGGTTAAGTCCTTAACCGGATTACATATTCAAATCTGATAGTCTATATCAGTTCTTTATCTTGTTTTCGTTATCACCAAACTTATAAATTTAATCTAACAATTTCCTCCTTTTTGGTGATGACAAAACTTAGCAGCATACGACTTAAAAGAGACAAAATAAATTGCTCCAAGTCTTGCTAGATTTTCAATAAGAATCGCTAAGTACAAAAGTGTTGTACAAGAATTGAAATAAGAAAAATTGCTCAAGAAAACCATCGGATAAATCATGAACTCCTGCTTCCTCTCCCTCGGTAAGATCCACTTCCTCTTTTCCTCGAAAGTTCTGTTAGAGTAGATGCCCAACTAGCCAACTTGTGGCGTGTGGGTTTTTATTGACTTTTGTATATGACAGTCTTTATATATGTTATTCGCATTTCTTTATGGCGTTCTTTATTTTCATTATGTCATATGATGTTAACAATTGTGTTGGATAAAGACCTAGAATGCATCATAGTGTATGTTAGATGTGATAGTGGATATGATGGCTATCATGAAACACATCTAATAGTCACTGTGCATTCTGAATTCGTTCCTAGTCGATTGGGCCGTCAAAATGAGGATAAGGCCGCCCGAGCTTGAGACTAGCATCTGCGATGCGAAGTACCATGTTTCATTGGTAGGGAACATTGTGATGTTCTGAGCATGCAGATGGATAGTGACCTGGTGATCTATCGAACTACCCTCGTTCGGACTTTCCAAGTGGTTACCATTTGTCGAGTGGATAAGTCCGAGGTCTTGGTTGTACTGATTAGTCCTCACTACTCGAAACGTCATTGAGACTCTACATGATAGGCGACTCACTTTGACCCGTTTACCGACTCACTTGGGGTCACTAGCTGGCGGGATTGGGTGAGGTCCCGATGCATGTAGGAGTCGATGCTTCGTTGTCGAGGATTCACCGCTCGCTCTCATGCGTGGATATCCTATGCTATCTGAGGGGATAATAGTGTATAAATCTCTGGCCAGAGTACTGGATGTGTTTTAGGTAAATGGGTTTGCCTAGTAACACTCACGATGTCACTATTCGATCTCCAAGATGTATGCATAGCTATCGGATCTCTAGCGACTCTCGATTTACCAATGGTCTAGGAGTCGATGCTTCGTTGTCGAGGATTCACCGCTCGCTCTCATGCGTGGATATCCTATGCTATCTGAGGGGATAATAGTGTATAAATCTCTGGCCAGAGTACTGGATGTGTTTTAGGTAAATGGGTTTGCCTAGTAACACTCACGATGTCACTATTCGATCTCCAAGATGTATGCATAGCTATCGGATCTCTAGCGACT